>SSNQ01000552.1:641832-693296 GCA_006942095.1 Nothobranchius kuhntae | reverse complement strand
CTGGCTCTACTTGATGTGGAGGAGTAGCAGATCTACTCCGAGCCCATCCCGGATAACTGAGCTTCTAACTCGATCTCTGAGGGAGACCCCAGCCACCCCGTGGAGAAAACTCATTTTGGCCGATTGTCAGCAATCTTGTTCTTTCGGTAACTACCCAAAGCTCATGACCATAGGTAAGGGTAGGAACGTAGATTGACCAGTAAATCAAGAGCTTCACTTTCTGACTCAGCTCTCTCTTCACCAAGACAGACCAGTACAACGCCCGCATCACTGCAGACGCAGCACCAATCCACCTATCGATATCACACTCCAGTTTTCCCTCACTCATGAACAAGACCCCGAGATACTTGAACTCCTCCACTTGGGGGCAGGACCTCATCCCTGACCCGGAGACGGCATTCTACCCTTTTCCGAATCAAGACCATGGTCTCTGATTTAGAGGAACTGATTCTCATCCCAGCTCTTTCACACTCGGCTGCAAACCGCTGCAGCAAAAGCTCAAAAATTGAGTTTTAAAAAAGAAACAGCATAAAGGACACAGACATACGGTACAAAAAGATCAAATAAAACATTAAACACTAACCCTCTCTAAAAGTCCGTGAGTACAAAAAGTTTTTGCCGAGATTCAAAACTTTGTGTCCTATGGTCAAACGACAGAGGGAGTTAAACATTTTTACACAAAACACAGCAGGAATTATCGAGAAGTGGCAAAGCGATAGATGGTGTGCCTTAAACACCTGCACCTTTCCAAATGTATTACTAATAATAGTTTCCAGCTTTACTCATGGGGAAACTCAAAGTGAGGGGTGGTTCATAATCGTTTAGGCTCTAAAACTATTAAAAAGATACACACAGTTCCATGTTTGCTATAATATGACACGCAGGTGGCCTAAGCAGGAAAATGAACATAGAACAGAATAATTTACCATTAGTTATTTGTTAGGAAATGGTTAGTTCAGCATCAATTTAAATAGGAATATAGTTTTTTACTCAGTTCAAGATTGAAAATGTAGTGAAGTACAAAAACATACTCAAGTATGTAAGTAAAAGTGCAGACTTTAAAAACAACTTTAAAAAGTATAAATACACACAAAAAAACTACTCAGTTACAGTAATGCAAGTAAATGTATTTTGTCACGTTCCACCTCTGGTATGAGTAGTTCTAGTCCTGCCAGACTCCTCCTCTGTTTAATTCTGCACAGAGAAAGAGTCTGGTAACTCTCCTATTTAAATAACCCCACCCCCTGAGAATTCTAACTGAGCCAATCAGCGCTGAGTAGCGTACGTCACACACCACAACGCCGAGTTTGTCATAAACATGGTGACTGAAGTGGAGTTCGCTGTGGCTCTTTCCTTTGTTCCAGATGATTTGAACACATCTTTAAAACCACAACAAGTAGAAGAGCTAAAAGCATTTCTTCTAAACAAAGATGTTTTTGCTGTCGTCAGTCTCCATTTTTACTACAGCTAAAAAAAACTACAGCGTCGCGGACGTCATACACGGCAAAGCTCAGTTTCTCATAAACAACGAAGACAGCGGCGGAGTTCGCTGCGACTCTTTCCTCTGTTATAAATGACTCAAATGTCTTTAAAACCACAAGCATAAGCGCTAAAAGCATTTCTTCTTCTAAAAAAAAAAAGATGCTTGCGCCGTTGCCAGACGCTATTTTTTTTACTTCAACTAGAAATCTACAGCGTCGTGCAGTACAGTCGGGATTTCCGTCTTTTTTCTGATTGGTCATTTTTGAGCTGCCTAGTCCCGCCCCTCAAGTGCCTCTCTGCCTGTGAGTTTCCAGACTCTTTCTCTGTGCAGAATTAAACAGGACGAGTCTGGCAGGCCAGGCTAGAGTAGTTCACCATTAGTGTAAAAGCACTTTGGAAGATTCCTTAGCTGGGAGCTGAGATAATGAGGAGTGAAGCAGAAGGGTGCGCTAGTTTTCTGGTTGTGGTGAGCGGTGGACATGAGTGATCACTAATGAATGAGAATACTTGTGCACTATAAGAATGCACCACTCACAACCTAGTGTGATCACTGCAGAAAGAGACAACTTTGCAGCAAACCCACCTGGAACATGGTGGGTTCTCGTGTACCGTGTTCAGCGCCTTGGGCTTCTCGACAGGCGCTTTATAAATAAAGCTATGATTGATTGAACATCTGTGGTTCCTCTGCTCAGCAGCAGCAACCTAAACAAGTCAAAGCTCTGCATATTTACCATCTCATCAAAATCCTTCATTGTTTTTTTACGTGACAGTGTGTGAAGCATGTCGCTTTACTGATATGAACAGGATGTTTAGTTGTGCTTTCGTCTTGTGTCGTGAAACATCTTGTGGTTTTTGTCAGGAAAAGTGATGCATAAATAAAGCGTACATTCTTAGCGAGAAGTTACTTCTTAGATCGATTTTACATTCATGCAGGTTCAGTGTCATTTGTCTTCCCCGACCCCCAACACCCTTGGCATAGCTGAGATAGGATCACACACCTGTCAATCATAAGCAGTGACGATGCCTGAAACACCCCCAAACAGATGGCTAGAGCCCCACCCCTGCTCCACCCCCCTCGTAAAACACTAATCTCCTTAGTTTTCCATGCTTACCACTAATTTAGGTCTTTTCATCAAAGCAGTCAGTCATGTTTTATCAGCAGTGATGACACTCACAATGCCTCATATTGATGACAAATTCCTATCAGCTATTTCTGTGAATTCACAGCATCTGACTGTCCTGCAAACCACAGGAAAATACTTCAATTGAACTATAAAGCCACATAAGTGCTTAAGACAATAGCATGCCAGGGGGCCGAGGGTGTGTTTTTGGTGTTTTGGGTCAGAGTGGTAACCCCCGCCACCCATGTCTGACGAGCTGCTAAGGAGGCTGAGCCAGAGCAGATGTCTCTGGTGACATCTGCCTCAGTTTGTGGAGGAAACACAAGAATCTTGTAACTCCAGCACTCATGGTGGTACTGAGGTGCCCGGGTCACATAAAGGTAGACCTCTTCACTTCTACTGCTCCTGAAGTCATCAAACCGCTCTCAGGTTTCTGTTTAGTCTTCTTGTCTGTGGCTGTTAGTAATTTGTTCTTCAAACGTTAGCTTGTAATGTGAATACTTCTTTCTTCTGATTATTTATGTCTCACAGCGTTTGTGTAGAGCAGTTTAAGTCCTGCGTGACACAAAAGGATGCGCTTGTGCTAAAGAGGATTCATCCCAGAAGCTTTTGCAGACAGTAAGGAATGGAACGGTTCTTAAAGTATTGATCCTGTCATGTTTACCCATCAATTTTGCTTTTCTCTTGAGTTCAAACTGACTGCAGCGAAAGGATTCTTGATTCAGATGTGTCATTGATCTGATGAATGATTCCTCTGAGCCGGGTGTGTTCTCAGCTGCTTTGGAGTGAGCTGGTCTGAAATTCATGCGTGACAGGAAGACTCTTTGTTTTGTGTTTGTTGGTCATCGATCTTCATCTCAGGGTGATGATGATGTGCAGGAGGATGGTCTGATAGATTTATGCTAAACTAGGTCTGGAGGCATGTGATAAGAATTCTGGGCATGCTCAGGAGAGTCCCAGTCCATATGTGTCCCCATAAATGAAAGAAGCCTTCTCATTAGAGTCTGACCTTGTTTTGACAATGCGCCGCATGCTTCCTCCCTGCTGCTTCAAACACCTTATAGATCCAGACGGCTCTAATCAAGTCATATTGCAGTTGGATCAGTTGTGTTTTTTTTCTTCCCAACATCATTTTATTCTGCACACACTCTCAGTCTGTCCAGCTGACAAAGTGTAGCTGCTTATCTCTGAGCAACCAATAACCACACGTGAAAATAACATGTCAGCTGCTGAGATTGATTCTGGTTCCAAACAGCATTGTGCTCTGGGTGTTTGGACTGGAGCGTGCCAATCTGTCCTCCAGTTTCTGATCTTAGTCAGGATTTAGTGTCCGGATGATTTCACAGTGTCTCTGATTTCCTGAGATAAGCTAGCAATGTAATTCAAGATGATGATGAATGATTTGTTGTTGAATCTTGAACTTTTGCTACAGTAAAATGTTGGTGTCAGATGTGAACCCAGCTCTGTGATTGGGCCACTCAGGACATATAAAGTTCTAGTGGTACACATTGTACATGTAGACTTTTTTTGTGTATAAGTTTATAGAATTGGGGTAACGGTGGCACATGACTTAAGTGCTTGTTCCATGGTCGGAAGGTTGCAGGTTAGAGATCTGCTAAGTTTGTCGCTGTCGTTTTGTTCTTGGGCAAGACACTTATCCCCCCTGCCTGCTGGTGGTGGTCAGAGGGACCGGTGGCACCTGTGTACGGCAGCCTTGCCTCTGCCAGTGCACCCCAGGGCAGCTGTGGCTACAATATAGCTCATCCCCACCAGGGTGTGAATGTGTGTGTCAATGGGTGAATGATTGATTGTGTTGTAAAGTGCCTTGTGTGTGTGTGTGTGTGTGTGTGGGGGGGGGGGGGGGGGGGGGGGGGCACTCTAGATGGTGCTATATCAAATACAGGCCATTTACCATAGTATACATTTACAATATAGTATAAGTTTATAATATAATATACATTTTTAGTATAGTACAAATTTATAGTAAAGTATACGTTTATAATATAGTATATGTTTATAGTATAGTATAAGTTTATAGTCTAGTATACATTTATAGTATAAGTATATAGTATAGCATATGTTTATAGTAAAGTATAAGTTTATAGTACAGTATACGTATATAGTATAGTATAAGTTTATAGTATAATTTTGTAGTATAGTGTAGGTTTAAAGTAAAGTATACATTTATAGTAAAGTATAGGTTTATAGTATAGTATATTTTCATTGTAAAATATTTGTTTATAGTATAGTATACTTTAATAGTAAAATATAAATTTTTAGTATAGTATGCGTTTATTGTATAGTTTATGTAGGGATTGCAATTTTATCGTCTTTTTGGACAGTGTCTTATATACTTTAGACAGTAGTTTGGGGGGTTTGAGATTATAGAAGTCAAATACCCTTGGTGGTGTTTGTAATTCTATTTTATTGAGCTTAAATTTTTGTTTGACTACAGATTTAATTTGGTGGTATTCTAAAAAGCTATTCTTATCTATTCCAAATTGGGAGACTATTCTGTTAAATGGGATGAAGTCCAATCCTTCATATATGTGTTCCAGGTATAGGATCCCTTTATTTTTCCAGTCCGGAAGGTTCATCATTTGGTTATTTAGCAAAATATCAGGATTATTCCAGGTAGGTGTGAGTCTGCATGGTACTAGTGAAGACTCTGTCATTTTTAGATACTCCCACCATGCTGTCAGAGAGGTGCTGATTCTAATACTTTTGAAGCCTTCATGTTTTCTTATGCTTGAGCTAATAAATGGTAAGTCTGAAAGCTCTATCGTATTGCAAAGTGTCTGTTCTATATCTAACCAGGACTCATCTAGTGGGTTATCTTGCAACCATCTTGGTATATATTGCAGCCTGTTGGCTAAGAAATAATAGTAAAAGTTGGGTAAATACAGTCCTCCTCTGTCTTTGGTCTTCTGATGCATTTTTAAGCTAATTCGTGGAGGTTTATCCTGCCAAAGGAATTTAGTAATTGAGGAGTCCAGAGATTTAAACCAGTCAGCTGGTGGTTTGTTTGGGATCATCGAGAATAATTTATTCTGGGTAAGGCCATCATTTTAATTGTAGCAACCCTCCCCATGAGTGATATCGGTAAGGATTTCCATCTTGCAAGATCATCTTCCACTTTCCTTAAAAGTGGGATGTAGTTTAGTTTGGTTAGATCTGCCAGCTTGGGAGAGATATTAATTCCCAGGTATGTGATATTCCCTGATTTCAATTGTGTATTAAGCAAATTGACAAAAGAGAAATTAATTGGTAGAACTGTGGATTTTAACCAGTTTATAGAGTAATCTGAAACTCTTGAAAAAGAGTTTATCAGTTCTATTGAAGAGAGAGAGAGGATTGAGAATTCTGGAGAAAGAGTAAAACATCATCTGCATAAAGACTGATCTTATGTTCCATTTTCTTACACTCTATCCCTTTAATATTTGTTGCTTGCCTAATTGCTGCTGCTAGTGGTTCGATAAAAATGGCAAACAGTGAGGGGGAGAGTGGGCATCCCTGCCTGGTCCCCCTCTGAAGACAGAAGCTAGCTGATATTTGGTCGTGTGTCCTGACACGTGCTGTTGGTGAACTGTATAATGTTTGTAGCCAGTTTATGAAGTTCCCAAAGCCAAATTTATGTAAAGTTGCAAATAAGAACTTCCAGTTAACTCTATCAAAAGCCTTTTCTGCATCCAGAGATAATATACTAGTTTCTATGTTTCTACTATAAGAGAAATCTATCAAATTAAGTAATCTACGCGAGTTTGTGGATGACTGTCTACCCATAATGAAACCAGTTTGGTCAGGGTGTATTATGAAGGGGGTTACCTTCTCTACTATTTTTGCCAGGGCTTTACAAATTATTTTGAGATCAACATTATTAAGAGAAATTGGGCAATAGCTGGTAGGAAATGCAGGGTCTTTGCCTGGTTTTAACAAGAGACTAATATTGGCTGAATTCATGTTTGGCTGTAATCTGCCGCTCTCTTCGATTTCCCTCACCATTCTGAAAAATGTTGGAGCCAGAATGATCTAGAATTCTTTGTAGAACTCTACTGGAAACCCGTCTGGACCTGGAGCTTTCCTATTAGTCAAGTTAGTTGATAGTTAGTTAAGCTCAGCTGATGTTAGTGGAGAGTCCAGGACTGTAGCTTGGCTGTCTGATATTTTAGGAAGTGTTATCCTGTCAAGAAACTCATTGATCTCATTATCTGATGGGTTTATCTGTGGTGAGTACAACATTTGGTAAAAGTCTCTGAAGGTGTTGTTTATTCTTTCAGGGTCATTAACTATATTCCCGGTTGAGTCTTTAACAGCAGATATGGTAGTTTTCTCTTTATTAATTTTTAACTGGCTAGCTAAAAATGTACCTGATTAATTACTATGTTCAAAGTTTTCTATTCGTAGTCTTTGTGCTAAAAATTGTGTCTTTTTGTCAATAATTCCAAGAAGTTCTAATTTAGCTTTACATAATTTGCTCAGTAACTGTTCTTCTGTGGATGCCTCTAAAGACTCAATGATTTCTTCTAACTCCTGAATATGTTTGTTTTCTGTTTTTTTCTTATGTGATAAGAAAGAGATTATTTTACCTCTCATCACTGCCTTTCCTGCCTCCCAGAGAATAGATGCTGATATTCCAGGCAGGTCAATATGTTCTAAATATAAAGCCCACTCCATTTTTAAAAAATCAGTAACACCTTCATCTTTAAGCAGTGATGTATTAAACCTCCAGTTTTTGCTTGGTGGGATTGTCTTCTTATTTACCAGAGTTAATGAAACCGGAGCAAGGTCGCTGACAACTATGGGGTGTATCTCAGTGTCTGAAATGTCAGTCAACAATGAGCTGCTTTCTAGAAAATAATCCAAACGTGAATGAGAGTGATGGATGTGTGAGAAAAAAGTATACTCTCTACGGTTA
This sequence comes from Nothobranchius kuhntae, assembly GCA_006942095.1. Classification (NCBI taxonomy): domain Eukaryota; kingdom Metazoa; phylum Chordata; class Actinopteri; order Cyprinodontiformes; family Nothobranchiidae; genus Nothobranchius; species Nothobranchius kuhntae. Next base: position 685,778 of record SSNQ01000552.1, on the reverse strand, counting down.
GGATGAAGAGATTGCCATGCATCACAAAGCCCATAATCACTCATGTACTGTTTAACTACGTTAGTGGATTGCCAATTGTGCTGAATCCCAGCTGTACTGAGCCGGTCTGTTAAGGAGTTCATCCAAAAATTAAAATCGCCTCCAAGTATAAGTGGACAGTCCAAGTGTTCGGAGAGTACAGAGAAAAAATTGTGAAAGAATGGAGGGTCATCAATATTTGGACAGTATATGCTGACAATACATAAGCTCTGGTTCTGTGCAGACATTTTTAACATTATAAATCTACCCTCTGGATCAGAGACTGTGTCCAATACTGTGAAATTGATGTTTTTATGTATTAAAATAGCTACACCTCTTTGCCTAGAGTTATAGAAGGCAGAGAACATGCTGGGAAACTCAGGTGTTTTAAGTTCATCTGCGGATGTGGCAGATCTATGAGTCTCTTGTAATAATATTACGTCTGCTTGCACTCTCTTTAGCTGATCAAAAATCTTTATTCTTTTCTCTATGGAGCCTGCTCCATGTATGCTCCATGAAACAAACCTCAGTGCACCCATAGATGTGTGTGTGAGTTGCTAGAATATGATGCCTTCATGTGAATAAGATGGAATAAGTAACTAAATGTATAAAATAGTATGTTAATAAATAACAGCAAAGTAATTAATAATAATAATAATAATAATAATAATAAAGATCCAACCGTGTTTGTGGTTGTATTATTTGATGCATAAATTATGATATTGTGCTGTGGATTTAATATATATATTTGTATGTGTGTGTGTGTGCGCGTGTGTGTACGTGTGTGCTGAGTCTGACGCAGTGTTGGAAAGTTGTGTGGTTGTGCCATACAGGTGTAAAGGTACCGAAGCAGGTAAAGAGGAAAGGAAAATACAGATACAGGTTAAAAAAGAAGAAAGAACTAAAAAGAAAAGGTGATAGGGGTGTGAGGTGGTGATGAACAGGTGATCTTATCATCTAGAGTACGGATTTAGCAGCTGTTTAATCCTGACGTGATCAAACCCAGTTAATCCTGATAAGAATAATAAATGTCTGACCTGATGTTGGGCTAATACAGCCAGTCTGTCACTCCTTCGCTCCTTGTAAAGTTTATTGTCCACATAAAGCTTATCCACCGAGATGACAGCCCTCTTCCCATCCTAGATAAACTTTTTGCGCAGCGGAAAGAGAACTCAGTGCCGATCCAGGATTTCCTTAGGGAACTGGTCATTTACGCTGAAGTCTTTTCCTTTGAGCTCTCTTCCGTGACTTTTAACAAGATCCTTCTGCTTAAAATGTTCAAATTTAGCCACGATGGGACGAGATCTTCTGCTGTCAACTCTTTTAGCTCCAAGGCGATGTACCCAGTGAAAGGTGATGCTTTTTACCGTTTCTTTGGGTATCTTCATTTGGGTCTGGAGAAAGTTTTTTATTGTTTGCTCGCAGTTCTCTGCTCCTCCCGCCTGTTCCGGCAGGCCTGCGAACACCAAATTATCCCTCATGCTACGGGCCTGAAGCCCGGTCCAAAACCGTCTCCTTCAGAATCTTGTTGTCCAGGGTGATCCGCGTCATTCCCTCTTCCAGGGAAGAAACGGACTCCCGCAGAGACGCGTTCTCAGCAGCGAGCCGCTCAACCTGCTCTTGGCTGAACTCCAAAGATGTTTGGAGGTTCTGAAACTCCTGGTGTAGAACCTCAAACAGATGAAGACGCCCCTCAAATCTCAGAAGCCGTTTATCTATAGAATCTAATAATTCTAATATGTCCTTATGGGAAGTTGAGGCCTCAGGTGAGTCCTGAGGACGGCTCCTCTTGGTCCCAGGTGTTTCAGGCTCAGCTGCTGATTTCTTCGGACCCATGACGAAAAACTAAAAAACTCCGTCAACATAGTTTTGTAAAGTTTCTAAAGTTTCTTCACTTACCTCCAGGTTGAGTGAGTTATACTTACCAGATTATTTCTTTGCGTTGTCAGTAGATAAATTAGGCAAAAATGCGTCTTAATTGTTTGTGGATGTTTGCTAATGAGCTGCCATCAGCTTCAAACGCTGCCGTGTATCCGGTGATCGGCCGTCAGCGCATGTTTAAGTGGTTAGCAGCAGTGTGCTAGACGATGGCCCCCTCCATGAGGCCGCCACAGCTCAGCAGAACATTGTAGCTTCTTCTGGGGAGAAAAACACTTAGAGAGAAAATAGAGTTAACAGCTGAAATTGCAGAAAATAATACAGTTAAAGAGAAGATTGTAGAAGAAAGTAGTAGTGTGTGAAAAGTGGTCAGTGTATCCTCCAGCAGTCTAAGCCTATAGCAGCATAACTACAGAGATAACTCAGGATAATCTATCTTATTTAGATGGAGGCATGTTGGAGGCAGGGAAAGGGAGAGCCGTCTTTACCGACTGTACACTCCACCTCCCTGTACTCCCCCACTTGTCCAGATCTAGGCTAACATCAGGTTTTAACCATAGGCCCTATCAAATAAAAATGTTTTAAGCCTAGTCTTAAAAGTAGACAAGGTGTCTGCCTCACGGACTAAAGCTGGGAGCTGGTTCCACAGGAGAGGAGCCTGACAACTAAAAGACCTGCCTCCCATCCTAATTTTAGATATTCTGGGAACCACCAGTAAACCTGCAGTCTGAGAGCGAAGTGCTCGGTTAGGAATGTATGGAACAATCAGATCACTTATGTATGATGGAGCTTGATTATTAAGAGCTTTATATGTGAGAAGAAGGATCTTAAAATCTATTCTGAATTTAACAGGCAGCCGTTGTAGGGAAGCTAAGACAGGAGAGATATGATTTCTCTTTTTAATTCTCATCAGAACTCTAGCTGCAGCATTTTGGACAAGCTGAAAACTTTTAACTACATTCTGTGGACTTCCTGAGAGTAATGAATTACAGTAATCCAGTCTTGGTGGAATAAATGCATGAACTAGTTTTTCAGCATCACTCCTGGAAAGGATTCTTCTAATCTTAGTAATATTCCGAAGGTGGAAAAAGGAAATCCTGCAAACCTGTTTAACCTGGGATTTGAATGACATGTCCAGGTCAAAGATAACACCAAGGTTCCTTACTTTGTTCTCGGAGATTAATGTAATGCCATTCAGGTCAGGTGATTGACTAAGCAATTTCCTTTTCTGAATTTCAGGTCCAAAGATGAGAACTTCAGTCTTGTCTTGATTTAAAAGCAGAAAGTTTTGAGTCATCCAATTTTTTATGTCCTCAAGACAAGCCTGTAATCTACCCAACCTATTAGGTTAATCAGGGTTAAAGGTTAGCTGAGTATCGTCAGCAAAACAGTGGAAGTTTATCCCATGCTGTCTAATGATTTTACTAATTGGGAGCATATATATAGTATAAAGAATTGGTCCAAGCACTGAACCCTTTGGTTCTCCACAAGTAACCCTGGAGTATGAAGAAGATTTCTCATGTACATTTGCAAAAATGAAATCTGTCAGACAGGTAGGATTTAAACCAGCCTAGCACTGTTCCTTTGATCCCTACAACATGTTCAAGTCTTTCTAAAAGAACATTGTGATCAATTGTGTCAAAGGCAGCACTGAGATCTAACAAGACTAGAACAGACACAAGATTCTTATCTGAGGCCATGAGAATATCATTTGTAATTCTCACTAATGCAGTTTCAGTGCTGTGATACTCTCTAAAACCAGACTGAAATTCCTCAAACAGAGCATTAGTGTTTAAATGCTCACATACTTGGATGGCCACTATTTTCTTCAGGAGTTTGGATAAAAATGGAAGGTTAGATATTGGTCTATAATTCATTGGGTCATCTGGATCCAGAGAAGGCTTCTTTAGTAAAGGTTTGATTACAGCAACCTTAAAATCCTGTGGTACATATCTATTTACTAAGGATAGATTGATTATATCTAGAATGGGGCAGTAACCAAAGGAAATGCTTCTTTAAATAATTTGGTTGGGAATGGATCCAAAATGCAATTTGAAGATTTAGATGAAGCTAATATTTTTGATAAATCTGAAGACTCAACTGGATCAAAATGGTTCAAGCACAGATGAGGTTCTACAGTCACCTCTGATGCTGCCTCACTTACTGAGGAAGAAGAAATCGCATTGGGGAGGATGCTAAAGATTTTGTTTCTAATAGAATTAATTTTACTTGTAAAAAAAAACCATGAAGTCATTACTGCTGAGGGCTAAGGGAATAGATGGCTCAGAGCTCTGATTCTGTGTAAGTTTAGCAACTGTACTGAAAAGAAATTTAGGATTATGCTTATTCTCCTCAATTAATTCTGAGAAATAAGCAGTTCTAGTTTGTCGAAGCTTATTTTTATAAAGCACAAGACTATTTTTCGAGGATAGGTAGGCCTCCTCATAGTGCGTAGAGCGCCATGTTCTCTCCAATTTCCTAGAGTTTTGTTTTAAGGCTCGCAAATGAGAACTAAACCAGGGAGCCAACTTCCTGTCCCTAATTATCTTCTTTTTTAAAGGGGCAACATCATCTAATGCCACACGTAAAGAGGAATTAACATGATGAACTAAGGCATCAATTTGTGAGGGGCTAGAACTAAAAATATTGCCCTCTGCTACATGCCTCTGAGATGCTGAGGACAGTAAAGATGGAACATTTGATTTAAAAGATGCAACTGCATTGTCAGATAGAGACCGACTATAGTGAAATCTACTTTCATGTCTCGAGAACTCAGTTATAAAAAACTCAAAGGTTATCAGAAAGTGGTCCGAGAGGACTGGATTATGTGGAAAGATCGTTATTTCCTCACACTCTATGCCATAAGTCAGCACAAGGTCTTAATGTATGATGGCAGGAGTGGGTGGAGCTATGTATTCTTTGAGTGAAACAAATTGAGTCTAAGATATTACTAAAGGCTACATTGAGGCTATCATTTTCAATGTCCACATGAATATTAATATTCCCCACTACAATGACCTTATCAGTATTTAGCACCAAATCAGATTAAAAAAAATCAGAGATCTGATCCAAAAACTCAGAGTAAGGGCCTGGTGGACGATATAAAACTACAAACAAGAGTGGTTTTACAGTTTTGCAATCTGGATTAGGAAAACTAAGAATAAGATGTTCGAACGACCTGTAGCTATTAATTGGTAAGGGACTGATTAAAAAGTCCGAATGAAAATGGTTGCCACTCCTCTTCCTCGCCCTGTACTTCGAGCAATATGATTTAAATAATTTGAAGGAGTCGATTCATTTAAGCTAACATAGTCCTCTTGCTGCAGCCAGGATTCTGAGAGAGAGAGCAAAGAGATCTGATTATCACAAATCAAGTCATTAACTAACAAAGTCTTAGAAAAAATGGATCTAATGTTCAACAACCCACATTTAATTTTTCTAGTTTTCTGCGCAGTTGAATTTGTTCTAATATTTATGAGATTTCCATGATTTGCTTTATTAAGCCTGATATTTAATCTGTGTGATTTTGGCCGTGAGCAGGACACTGTCTCTATGGGGTAGTGGGTGGGTAACAGTACAGAAGCTGCAGAGGGGTGGGTTAAACTACGACTCTGCTTCCTGGTCTGGACCCTGGGTCGTCATGGAGGACTAATAAAACTGGCCATGTTCCTAGAAAGAAGAGCTGCTCCATCCAAAGAGGGATGGATGCCGTCTCTCCGCATCAGACCTGGTTTTCCCCCAAAAGTTTTCCAATTATCAATGTAGCCCACATTGTTTTCAGGACACCACCTAGATAACCAGCGGTTGAAGGACAGCATGCGGCTAAACATGTCGTCACTGGTCCGATCGGGCAGGGGGCCAGAGAAAATTACGGAGTCCGACATAGTTTTTGGCAAACTTGCACACCGAAGCAACATTAATTTTAGTGACCTCCGATTGGTGTAACCGGGTGTCATTACCGCCAGCGTAAATAACAATCTTACTGTATTTATGCTTATCCTTAGCCAGCAGTTTCAGATAAGATTTAATGTCGCCCGCTCTGGCCCCAGGTAAACATTTAACTATGGTTGCTGGAGCCTCTAATGTCATGTTTCTGACTATGGAGCTGCCAATGATCAGAGTCGTCTTGTCAGTGGGTGCGTCACTGAGCGGGGAAAATCTATTAGAAACGTGGACGGGTTGGTGGTGGCCCACGGGCTGGGTTCTATGCTTCCTGCGTACCATCACCCAGCCGGCCTGAGGTCCCGGCTGCTCGGGTTCTGCTGGAGGATCGCTACGGGGTGGTTCTGAGCTAGTTAGCCCAGTGCTAGCTAAGTAGCTACGACTGTTTACAGGCTTTTCAACAGTGTGGAGCCGGGATTCCAATTCCGACACCCAAAGCTACAAAAATGCGACATTTATTACACGTACCATTGAAAGTAAAATAAATGTTTATAGTAGAGTATACGTTTAGAGTAAAGTATGAATCGTTATTATAGTATGCATTTACAGTATAGTATACATTTATAGTATAGTATATGTTAATAGTATAGTTAATGTTAATAGTATAGTATACGTTTATAGTATAGTATACATTTATAGTATAGTTTACATTTATAGTGTAATACAAGTTTACAGTGTAGTATACGTTGATAGTATATGTGTTAGTGGTGGTCAGAGGGGCCGACGGCGCCAAATGGCAGCCTCGCCTCTGTCAGACCTGATAGGTAATTTGATTTTATCCCATATTACCTTAAAGGACGACACACTCGAAAAGAGAGAGAGAGAGAGAGAGAGAGAGAGAGAGTAAATTGATTACTTGTAATGTCCATGTGCGTGGCTCAACATGCGAGAAGCTGGGCTCAACCAACCAGCCCCCACTCTGCTCCAGCCTCAAAGCCTTCACCTCATCAGCTCTGTATACCTGCATTCTCCACTTATCCGTTAGATAATGTTTAATCTCCATAATCCTGGGACCTGTAATAACACACATGACAACAAGGAAGACATTTTACCCTGAGTCTCCAAAACATGGAGAGTTAACGCAGAGAAACCTCCTCCGAGGCTTCCTCACGTCACTCCCCACTGCTCCCAGTTCGTCAGGCGCTTTATTCACAATGGATGGAGGAGAAGGCGGGCCTTCTCAGGTTACAGAGGTACAGAGGTTTCTTACAATCAACATCCTTGCTCAACCTTTCATGACCAGCAACAGTTGGCAAAAACAGAGATTCATGATGTGTTTATAACACAAAATGGCATCTTTTAGGCCTCAAAAAGGTACAATTATAAAAATACCCAACAAGACCTCCCCAGGGCGGCTGTGGCTACAAGTAGCTTACCATCACTAGCATGTGTGAATATGAGTGTGTGAAAGCGTCTTTGGGTGTCTTGAAAAGCGCTATATAAGTTCAATGCATTATTATTATTATTATTATTATTATTATTATTATTATTATTATTATTATTATTATTATTATTATTATTATTATTATTATTATTATGTTTACATTCGTAGTGTAATACAAGTTTACAGTATAGTATACGTTTATAGTATATGTTTATAGAATAGTTTTTTATAGTATAAGTTTATAGTATAGTATACGTTTACAGTATAGTATTTGTTTATTTTCACCGGCACAGTACAGATGTGTGGTACCAGGTTATAGCAGAAATGCTAACTTCCACTTGTCATCTCTAGGCAGGCTATGTTTTAGTCATATAACTTGACATATTAAAAGTATAGATGAGTACATACATTTCCATATCATTACTAAACATTTAGATTTATTTTGATGTAAATTAAAAACATGATGCCAAATGAGATAGGAGTTCTCACGTTATTACTAACTGGTGTTTAATAGTTTACTGGTTACTGGTTTACAGGTCATCTGATTTCATTACAGTCAGCTTGAGTCTGGAAAAGACCCACACTGGACATGTTGCTTCTTATATAGCAGTCAGAGGTGATGATGATGATGATGATGATGATGATGATGATGATGATGATGATGATGATGAACTGTTGATATCTACTTAATCTGAACAGAATTTCACTAGAATGTTTTTTTTTATTCAGAGTTCTCTTTCCACATGAAAAATTATTTCTTTTAGAACAATTGAAGATTCTGAAAAATTGTTTGAATGCATTAATGCAGAAACTGTTTCACACATAACTGTATGTGTCTACGTTACTAGTACCCACCTTAACATTCCTAACTCATCAGTCCTCTGACTCACAAAATGAGATCTCATTTTCACAACAGGCCATCTCTATCCCATATGAAGATCCACATTCTGCCACAACCTCAGACATCTGTTACCCACCCACTTCTTTCCTCGCTGCTTCTGCTTTTCCAATCACCTACAGATTCTCCTGCCTTGAGGTCAGTGATGCTGTGGAGTAACTCTCTACACCTAACACTTGTAATATTGGATTTAATACTACTTTAGGTTATTTGAACTATTCAGGGAACACACACTTCATATTAATTCAGACAGAGTCAGCATATAGTTTATGAAAATGAATTTAATTCTATCTTTCTAAACTAATGATGACACAGAACAAATTATACCATACCATACCATACCATACCATACCATACCATACCATACCATACCATACCATACCATACCATACCATACCATACCATACCATACCATACCATACCATACCATACCAAGTTTATTTGTATTGCACATTTAAACACGGCATGAGAGCCGACCAAAGTGCTGAACAAAAACACATAGTAAAAAAAAACAATCAAACATAATAAAAACTAAATCCAGTAAAATCGAGTGACTCAGATACAAAAGAAAAGGAAAAAGAGAATAAATTAGGCTGAATATAGAGTAAAAGTGAGTTTTTAAACAAGACTTAAAAGGGGAAAGAGAGGAAGAGAGTCTGATTGGGAGGGGTAAGTGGTTCCAGAGCTTCACACAAACTGAAAAAGCACACTCCCCGCGGTACTTACAGCAGGAGCTAGGGACATGAAGAAGGTGCTGGTTGGCTGATCGGAGGGATCGCGTGGGGACATAAGGGTGAATGAGCTTGGACAAGTAGCCAGGTGCTAAGTTATTGAGGTATTTGAACACAAAAACCAGGATCTTAAACTCTATCCGGAAATAGATGGGGAGCCAATGGAGATTTGCCAAAATCGGTGATGAATGATGAATGTTGGTTGGACAAGATAACAGACAATGAATGAAATGAAGGAATATAAGCTAGATGTTTTGTAGCAAAATCTCATTAAGTATCTGAGCGATCTTGTGATGTCTGGGTTGTATAATCAGTCTGACTGTATGCATTAACAAGCTATAGATTATTCATAAACCCATTTGGCACCAGTGTGCAAGCCTATGATTCCCCTTTGTATGACGGTCGCTCTCGGTGGTCCAGAGAACAGGCCGCCAGATTGGTGATGACACCAGATGTTGTGGCTACTGGAACTTCAGAGTCGTAGCTCCCTTTGAATTCAGATATCACCGGCCATGAGATGCAACCAGGATCTGCAAGTTAGACTTTCCACGTCTGAGGAGCTGTACCATCTGATACCACTCACAAGCATTGCAGAGAGGCTGCTCAGGTGTTTGGATTTCTGACAGGAGCATAGATAGTTTCCATCAAAGTGGTTCTGCGTGAATGTTTGAATTCTAACAAAATCATCCGTCCTCTCGTCGGGCTCCCATTTAGTGCCCCTGTAATTCAAATCCTGCTTCTATCTGGTCTGTTAGCTTGTACTGTGAAACTTCTGCAAATGGTCCAGCATGTGGTGGTGCATCTGGTCTTCAATCAGCCTAAAAGAACAAACATCACCCCCCTGAATTGGGTCCATGATGGCCTACACAGTTCTCATCACCTTGGATTCTCTTGTAAAGGCTTATGTCACGACCCGGTCACCCTGGTCATTAAAGAACTGTTGGCTAGACTCTGTCTAGCATACAACCGAATAAATAAACAACTAGGCAGCAAAACATTTAAAATAAAAAGCCAGTATTTTCTTAAAAGAAACTGGCACTACCACACTCAACACCATATGGCAGTTGTTATATTAAAAAATTCTGTGAAATATTTAGGAGAAAATTGAGGACGAGCAGAATATGAAACGTAAATATTCAGCAAGAACAGTGGAACCTGGATCACTGACCATAAACCCAAATATAAGTTGAGTGGTTTTAAATATATGTTTAGCAACAGTTCTGGCTTTGGTGTGAAGGTGAATCAGTGGACCCACAACACTGAGTTCCTTTAAAAAACAATACCAGAAGATTGGTTGTTCAAGTGTGACGTGTGCTTCCAAATCTCTTACAACTGCAGGGTGAGAAAAGGAGGAAACAGTAATAAGGATACAGCAGCAGTCATGAAACATACACACCCTGACACTCCTCATGTTAACCTGCTGTGAGCATGCCTCCATCTGGCCACGTTCATCAGGTTGTTGTTAACCGCCATTACCTCCTTATCTAGCTTGTCTACAAAGTCTAGACGCTGCTCAGATGCTTGGATTTCGAGCAGGAGCTTAGATTGTGTATCCTAATGATGAGGTTCGCTCCATGGATGTTTGAAAGCAGGCAATAGTCAATGTTCTCGCAGAATTTTTGGCTTTCTGACTTTGTGTTGCATCTTGTTTCGGTGGCATGTTGTTCAAATCTCACAGTAATCAATGCAAAGCAACACTTTTGTATTCCAGCTTTGTTAAAAAGCAGGGCGTAGCATTCATGGCTGAAAAAGTGGAAGATAAGTATGTAGCTATGAAAAAGGGGGTCCCCCTCTATCCACACATACTGTACAATCCCCCCTCTGTCCCTTTCTAATGGTAAAAACAACACGGAGACCCAGTTTTTCAGAGATCATTGTTTAGACTAGCACCTACCGTGCGCCCCCTCTATGCCTCCGGTCAGTTACTATACTCTGACAGGCTGAGTGGTGTTCCAGTTGTTTGGACTGTTTGTAGTTTGTTATTTACCACTAGAACTGATTTTTCATACTTTCCTTTGGAAGTAACTTTGGGTCAAAGCTTCTGAAAAATACATAAACATCATCTTAGCAGTAAGTCCTGGGGTGTTTCTTAGTGTCAAGGAACCTGGCCTTGCAAGGTGATGTCCTGCAAGGCTTGGCGCCTTGCTAACGAGGACACTGCCCTTCCTTGGTCAAAGAAAATGGTTAAATGGAACAGACTTGCATCACGTGACCACGGCTTTCGCTGAGGTCACATAATGTCATGTGACACAGGACATAACGTTATATTTTATACGTAAATGTTTCAATATAAATATATAACGAGCCCTTAACTTTTTAAATTGTGTATCTGTTTGTTAAATTAAACATATAAGCGAGTTACTACCCGCTAGCCACTGAAGCTGCAACTACTAAGCAACTAAACAACCATAGATGACTTCTTTGGGTTAAAAAAAAAACATTTTAGATTAGTTGACTTACATTTAAACTTGAAATTTGCCCCCAAAGTAGCGTCTGGCTTCTGATGCGCCATCTTTTATAAAATACTTCTGTGTATTGTGGGAAATTTTGGACCAAGGCTAGGCTACAAGACACCTCCCATTTATCCTTGCTCAGCTAGCTAAACGGCTAACAAACGGAGAACACACGCCTCGGTAAAACATCAACATTGGAACACGCCTTGGCAGTTCCTGATGACGTATCTCCTAGGCAACCGGGGCGGGACCAAGACATCAAGGCGAGGTTCCTTGGCATTGAGAAACTCCCGTGGTGTTGTACAGGATTTTCATGGTCTCATAGAAAATGCTTACATAGGGTTATGTGATCTTATATAATAAAACAGATCTATATTAAATGACAAGTGTGGTGATGTTGTCCCTCATGCACACACACACACACACACACACACACACACACACACACACACACACACACACACACACACACACACACACTCACACAGAACTTAAAACAAGCACACAAGGGCTTGCTGTCTGATACACTCGTGTTTGCAGACTCAGACGTCGACAACATATCCTCTGTTGTGACACAAAGTCCAAATTAGATTCCTCCTGCTTATCTAAAGTCTCGGTAAGATCCCTGGATAGAAAGTAATTAGTTTGGATGCCTTATCCCATTGAGGGAAGGATTTCACAGTTGATGTTAATGGAGTTTCTGTAGCAACACTAAAGCTTGTTGGTAACTAATTAACTGTAATAAATCAATCAATCAAGCTAACAAGGAACGTAATAGCCACTAACGTGATTTCTTCCTTCATTATTTATCCAGGCAGCACTCTTAAAAATGTAAACATGTTTTGTTTAGTTGGCCATCGACTTAAACACGTTTCTGACTAAAGTTAATAATTAGAGCAAGTAATAAACAGGCTTAAAAGGCAAAGAAATGAAACAACAAAGAGTTAAAGTTAAGATACCAGTGTAGTAAATATGCTGTTCATCTGCCTTTAATAACAATGTTATTTATGTGTGTTTTTATGTATATGTGTATCTGCACTTACTGCCTTTTAAATGTTGAATTAGTTTAGTAAGTTTGTTTTCAGTCCTTGGTAGCTCCACACTGACAAAAGAGCACTCACAATACTCCAAAGCAAACTGCAAAATGGTGTGACGTGATGAATGAGCCACTTCTCCCCTCTAACAGCTGTTCTGTTTGACAAAGTGCCAGAGTGCATGAAACAGCCCAAGGTCATGCATTCACTTCTAATGTTTACATTCCTGCAGTGAAGACAGAAGAATGAAGAATGAACTCTTTTCTTTCAATTAATCAAAGAACTCTATTTTAATAAAGCTAATCAAAACAATTGTTAGTCAATAATAACCATGTGACCGATCTGTGAAATCACAATGTTATGATGAATGTTTAACAAGGAAATGACGTATTGTAGCCACTAGTCAGCTGATACACAAGATAAATAATCATGACACATTCCGGTCGCAAAATCCAATCGGAACCTTCACATCTGAAGCGTGGCAGAGTCTCTGTGGTGTTTATTTAATTTGTCAGCTGCGATTCGTCCAGAATCGTAAACAACCAAGATTAATAAAACAGAACAACGCCATTTTGGGTTCAGTATTCAGCCAGCTCTCAAAATCCTCTGATGTCCATCATTGCTAAGTGGAGTACGGACCGGCCATCTGTACTTTTTACTTTTAAGCTGAGAACTGTCAAGCTGGGAAATCCTGTCGTTGTTACCAACAAAACAACGGTTCCTTCAGAATAAAAGCTGAACTCGCTGACCCAAAGGTGGGTCCCTTTGACGCTGTGAAACACCTGCCGCTTTTCACCTGGAGACTATCCATAGACTGGTTTGTCGTGCTGAGGACGCTGTTTCATCGGCTCCAGCACCAGAGGGGGGTCCGAGGACCTGGCAGCCTGATCTGTACGGGAGTCTCCCTGACGGGTAAAGTAGAACGGCATAGATAGTGTCTCATGTCTTTTCTGACTAAAGTTCAAACGTCGATCAGTCAGGAGCAAAACATCATCTCCCACTCAGACTCGCTTCTCCAGAACGGAGGTTCTGAACTGACATCGCACCAACACACACTCCACCTCACATTCATTCCATCAGCATCCATCATTAGAGAGTTAGTCCTGTCAATTGTTTAAAATTATTTAGAAAATAAATGTTGCTTAAGCGTTGGAGCTCTCTCTCTATTCTCTTGTCTCTCATTTCATGAGAAGTGTATTCAATTTCCCTGTAATAAAAAGGACCACTCTTCTGATTTTAAAAGCCCAGGTCCAGAGATGGGGTCCATGCCTGGTATGGATCATTAATATCTCTGATCATTAATTAAATTGTAATACTCTTCATTTCCATTACAATGGATTACGTGTGGCTGTGTTGGTGTCACCAAGGAGGTTCGCAGACGTGATGAGCTGATCAGCATTTTGTTACAAATGTCAGGCAAAGGATGTAATATGGAATCGGATGGGATAAACCTTAACCCTGCAGAAAATATCAAAAGAGACATATTATGAAATATTTTAAGTTATTTTTGTTCTGTAATTAAAAACAAAACATAATCATGTTTGAACAAAATCCCTCTCACCTAAAGCGATCTCAAGAGTTTTATTCTTGACAGAATCAGCTGTTTCAGGGCTCTGTCACTTTAAGAAGAACAAACTGTTGCTGGCCACGCTCACTCAGCACCTGATTGGTTCTTATCAGGTAAGGAGCTTAGGTATCTGGGAGGGGCTTGGAGCAGAGCGTCCCAAGGTGTTCCCTGGTCGGCTGACATTTGAATCAATACGGTTCCCACGAATCGATACCGATACTTACCTGTACCAATTTTTGATACTTTGAATGTTCAATAATTTAAATCGCTTTTTAAATTAATTATATATTATTTTCCCAATATATTACCATTTTTGATTAATATCATGATAAACTGTGTTGTATCATCGTAGTGTTGTACAAAATTCTTCAATATGAAAACCTTTACCAACAACTGTTTCTAAATGACACAAAAACAAGCCCAGCTCCATGTACTCCTAATCCTCTTCTAAGCCCTCTGGAATAACTCTGATGAGGAGACCGTGGATTATGAACTACAAATGAAACTAAAGCAAACTTCGATACATACAACTGTTTGTGTTTTGATATTTAATACAAACTAAACCAGCTCCATGTACTCCGTTTCCTCTCCTTTCCCCTCTGGACAAACTGTGATGGTGGGTCCTTGTAGTTTTATAAACTGCTAATTACACTGAAGCAAACATCTCTGCGGTGTAAACTAACTTTACTGTGTATCTTCATTCCTTTTGCTGTTCATTTGCAAACTGTTTATTTTTCCTACTCGGACGTTGGGATTTCTGAGGAGAAAGCAAACGCAGCGTTAGCTATGTACACAAAAACTAAACTATCAAGCTAACGTTATCTTAAACAGTTTATCTTGCTGCTGGAGCAGATTAAGATGCCTCATACTCAGACCGCTGTCGCTGGTTTCATCGTCACCCAACCGCCCATCGCATTTAGTGAAGTGAATCCAAACTTTAGAGTGCGGATGGGCCATAAGCTCGGGTGGCTGATTGCACGCTCGGCTGTTGCACGCGAGCGCAACAACCGGCGATGCAGGAAGGAACATGGCAGCCTTCTCAGTCAGTGCATGAGAGGTTGCCTCTCTGGCGAATGATCGCTGCCTCATCAGCAGACTGCATTCCGTCTCATGTCTTTTCTAGATATTTCTTGTTTAATATCACGTTCACACATAAGATTTGTGAGGGTTTGACAGCTAAGCAAAGGAAGTGTGTTCCTTGTTAGCGCGTCGTCCCTCAGCCTTAAAGCAGTTAGCAGCGAGCATGCGCGTAAGCGACGGCGTACGCATCGCGACCCGAAGGACCAAAACGGTGGAGCGGTGAGATGTGCATTCCCGCTGAGCAGGAGGGACGGTTGTGCTTGGTGAGGGAAAACATGTGAGAGGACAGCAGTAGGATCGTACGAACCATCTGTAGCTGTGGACCTTAACAGTAAGTTGTTGTCAGGGAACGTTTATTTTAAATAACATTCATAAGCAGTCATAATCACACACATTTCCTGCATCGAATCGCCAAGCTTGAGCTGGAAGAATGGATACAGCGGCCGAGTGCTGGTTCTGAACAGAACTTGGGCCAGCTAGACACCTGAATGGTGGTTAGCCCTGCAGGTTACTGCGGTCTCAATAGCGCTGAAATATTGGGGTTCACACAGCACGACTGAGCTGATTGAACCGGTGTCTGCTAGCCGGGGGTCCGGGAAGCATAGACAAAGCAGCAGATTCAAGTCACATGCTTCAGCAGTCCTGCTATCAGCAGAGACAGCTGCAGTAAACACGGGGCACAGCGAAAAGCTGCATTACAATCCGTGTTTGGAGGTGGGAGTAGCACACCAAACAACCAGCTTTAGTAAAAGGCGAAGCTAGGTAAGGCTCCTAAGTTTGTTCCAGTAAGCCAGAGCTGCTGGGAGCCGAGTAATAACTGGATAGGAGCAGCGAAACTGGACAGCGCCGTGCTGGCCAACGAGCCATTTGACTTATGGAGCACGGGCACAGGAACAGAAAGCCTCAGCAACTAGGTAACGAAGTAGCGCTCTCATGGCCGGAAACGGCGTAGGAGAAGAGCGTGGGAGCCCAGCTTCGGGTCCTGACAGGGAGCATGGAGGCCTGCCTCCACAATAAGTACATTAACAGTACCTGTCCGGTGGAGAAGGTGAATGGCTTTGCTGGACATGACACTTTCCAGTAGGTTGTTCTTGTCGTGTAAATCCTGGGGAGCACAAACTGACCGGATTGTCAGACATGTGCTTGAAGAATAGGTTAGTTTAAGCTCATTCAAACGATTTAGTTGTTTGAAGATGAAAAAGGAGACGAGCTATGCTCGCTGTGCCCTTTTTAGGAGCCAAGACCCGCATAGGAGGTGGACACACACAAAAGCTCTTCAATGATTGGTTAAGGGGATGGGATTAATCCAATAGGAAGTGTTGGGAAGTTCGTTTAAAAAATGAACTAGTTCAAAGTTCAGTTCATACATTTTAAAATGAACTGGTTCGTTTCTTAGTTCATAATTAAAAAAATTTTGAACTAAGTTCACTGTTCACAGTTTTTTTTAGTTATTGCGGCCCTCGACTCTGGAACAAGCTGCCGGAAGATCTCAGGGCCGCAGAGAACGTTCATGTTTTTAAGATCAGGCTCAAGACCCACATTTTTAGTTTAGCTTTTAACTGATTACTATTTATTGTATTGCTTGTTTTACTTATTTATTTTTAATTTCTGTTGTGTTACACATTTATGTTGTTTTATTTGTATAATCACATTTTATTGGATATTTTACATCATACATTTTAGATATTTTCCATAGTAGCTCTTGTTATTTTGCATGTATTTTGCATGCATACTTCAATCCTTCCAGTGTTTCCTCTGTGGAGCCCTCTGCCTCGAGACCGGAGGTCGGTGGTGGTGGCTGGGGCGCTCCTTGGATAGTGCCCAGGTAGTTTAGTTTAGTTTATTTGTCATATGCAAGTTAGCACAGGGTCAACATTGCAAGGAAATGTGTTTGACGAGCAGCGGTCTCTCAGCAGCATAATACAATAGAAAAAAAGAACAAGGTATAATACAGTAAAAGCAAAATATTAGAGAGTCATGCTAAAAGTAAAAGCTTTCTAAATAGATGAGTAAGTATAGATGACTAAATATAAATATATCTAAAAAAAAGTGACTAGTAACATTAAAATGAAGTAACAAGTGCAGGTTAAATTTTACTTGTGGAGCTGCAGGGTAACATCTGTATCCTGTGTTGTGTGTGTTTAAGTGTGTGTTTAAGTGTAATGGTTGAGGTGTCGTATGGCTTGGTGGTAGAAACTGTTTTTAAGTCTCGTAGTCCGAGCAGGCAGACTCCTGTAACGCCTGCCAGATGGTAATGAGGAGAACAGCTGATGCGCTGGGTGGCTGTGGTCCTTGATGATGCTGTGTGCTTTCCAGAGGCATCGCTGGAGATAAATGTCCTGAATGGCAGGAAGCCTTGTGCCAGTGATGTGCTCTGCTGCTTTCACCACCCTCTGTAGTGATTTACGGCTGCTGGCAGAGCAGCTTCCATACCAAACTGTGATGCAGCTCGACAGCAAGCTCTCAATAGCACACCTGTAGAACTTTGAGATGATACTCGTGTTCATGCCGAACTTCCTTAGCCTCCTGACGAAGTAAAGCCGCTGGCGAGCTTTCTTGATAACAGCGTCTGTGTGGAGGGTCCAGGAGAAGTCCTCAGTGATGTTGACTCCAAGGAACTTGAAGCTGCTGACCCTTTCGACCATGACACCGTTGATGTGGATGTGTCGGTGTTCCCTGACTGGTCGTTTCCTGTAGTCCACTATCATTTCTTTTGTTTTGCTGATGTTGAGAGACAGGTTATTATCCAGGCACCACTCGTGCAATGCCGTCACCTCCTCTCTATAGGCCGTCTCATCATTCCCTGTGATGAGGCCTATGATGGTCGTATCATCCGCAAACTTGATGACGATGTTGGACTCATGTTTTGCAACACAGTCGTGTGTGAACAGGGAATATAGGAGGGGCTAAGCACACAACCCTGGGGCGTACCTGTGTTCAGGATGAGTGATGAGGAAGTGTGTTTACCCACTCTCACCACCTGGGGCCTGTTTGTAAGGAAGTTTAGAATCCATCTGCAGATCGGTGTTCCCAGGCCAAGGTCGACAAGCTTCGTGGCAAGTTTTGAGGGTATAATGGTGTTAAATGCCGAGCTGTAGTCGATGAAGAGCATTCTTGCATATGTATTCCCTTTCTCCAGGTGAGTGAGGGTGGTATGTGTTGCTAGGGCGTAGTGGTGGTGGGGGTTGCCACCCTCCCTCCCAGGGCGCCCTGGATTGGTGTCTTGGCTGCTGCCGTGGATCTGCTGCTGTCGAGGCAGATGGCTCCCTTGATGGCGTGTCTTTCATTACCTGTCCAATCTGAGCTCAGCCTAGTGTTTACTGTAGTCTTTTAACGTGTTATGCATATGAGTGTGTATGTGTGTGTGTGTGTGTGTGTGTGTGTGTGTGTGTGTGTGCCTGGGAATGGTTTGTGGATTGGAGGTGAAACTGGGTGTGTCCGAATCCACGGGAAGGATGCTTGTAAGAGTGCATTTTGAGGTCGATGACGTCACAGCGCAGCTGCGAGTACTGTCCGAATTCCAAGAATACTCATTCTCGCGTCCTCGCTCCGCCCACATTTCGAGGATGGGTTTTGTGGATCCTCACCGAGCAAGGCTATCTCAGCATGATTTGCACGCCAGCCGCTAGACTGCACAGATTTACAACAATGGCTGACGGAGTGGGAGAGCAGTACAGTTTCAAATGTAAGTTTTAAAACAAAATAGTAGTAAAAAAAGTTAAAATGCGTGTTTGGGCTTTTTTTGTATTTTTTTATGTAAGGTGTAATACCGGGTATGGTTTTTTCATGTAATTTAAGGCTAAAAAACATCCCGCCGTAAACTAGCTTGAATGTTTAATATGAAAATAATGGAAAAAACCCACCGTAAATTAGCTTGAATCTTATTTAATTGTGTGACTGAACACCAAATATTAACCAAAACTAGGTTTATATAGATGAAATTTTAAGAAAAACATATAACTGTCAAAGAGCTTGAATGTTTTCAATTTTATTTCAGGCGATAAAAAAAAAAATAACACCCACCGTTAACTAGATTGATTGTTCTCTCATCACCAATGTATTTTGTTTTTTGTGCTAGGGACATCAGAACAAACCAGCACCTTCATTAAGCTGAGAGGGCAAAATGAGGAGCTCTTCACAGGAGCCAAAAACTCTGCCACAGTGGCATGGAGGTACGAGAGTAAACCATTTACACATTATGAGTGCAATAGTTCCATTTATGTACTGCTGTGAAAACTACATTATTTTATTAACATAGTTGACATTTTTTTCTTTCTTCTCTGGTTCTCTGTCTTTAGGATGATCCTGCAGAAGATGGGCCTGCAGGAGAAGGTCAACCCATTGCAGGCCAAGAAAAAATGGGATAACCTCAAAACTAAATATAAAGTATGTACACGTGTGGTACAGGACAACATTTTCATCTCCACATGTTGATATATTTAATTTGTGTTTATTGCATTTTTTATCAACTATGATTTCTAATTTGGGTTTGTTCTTCTATTCCTCTCTATCCTCTGATTTTCTTACTCATCTAGAGCCCGTACCTTGAAGGAGCGTCTGTAATTTAATTGTGGGCACAATGTTCTCTATTGTACAATAAATGTAAAGCCTTCTAACTCTCATTCCCTTTGTGTTTAGGACTGCAAGTATCCAGGGTCAGGACTCAGGAGAGGGAGTCAGTGGAAAGCCCACTGCTGAAACCTGGCCCTGGTTTGTCCTCATGGACGAGGTGTTGGGACAGAGGCCTTCCACTATGCCTCCTGACCTTATTGCTTCCATTCCCGAGGACACTCCAGGACCAAGTGCAGCAGTGGGTGAGACAGAGGACAGGGAGAGTGGTGGAAGGAAGCCGGACTCCTCATCAGGGAGAAAAAGGAGAAGGGCTGATGAGCTCCTTGACCTGATCAGGGAGGACATGAGACAACAGAGGGAAGCGGAGGAGAGGAGAGAAAGAAGGATTTCAGTTTTTAACAAGTAACAACATAGTAAATAAATGTTAGGGAACACTGTAAGGCATAAAAATTAAAGATAAAAGCAACATATTAACTGTAAACTTGGAAAGCAGCGAGCCTTTGGTGGTGTTGCTAAATCTACTGATCATGGATCATATAGGTGGATGGAGTGCAGGAACCGAGATCCGTGGCTGAACTTTTCTGGTTGGAGAGTGGAACATCAGACAGAGTGGTCTGCAGAGGGAGCTTCTGGATGCCTCATCTCACTGACCACTGCATCGTCCATCAAACGGGTTTGCTGGGCTGGCTCAATCGACGGCTGTCACATCAGTAACATTCAGATATATGCAAAAAAGGAGATCATGAGTATAATACTTGTAACTCTAGCAGATAACAGGACTAAATAATTTTTAAACTAGAGATTCCTACCCAAATTACTTGCCTGCTAACAGTAATCATGGTCTGGTGGTACCTCCTCCATAGCAGACACCTCAGCAGAAAGTTGGTCCCGCTAGAGGACACCACTGACTGCCTCCAAACCAGCCTCCCCTCATCTTCTGCAGCATCATCCTCCAGTTCATCGTCCTGCACCACAATGTCACCAGCACTGAGGCAGATGTTGTTCAGGATGGTGCATGCTGTGATGACCTGTAATAGAGATAAAAATTAAATTTATATTTCATTCCAAAACAAAGATTACACCCAAAGTTTATTTCCACTGTGTGTTAACTTACATGAGGTACAAAGGTGTGGTGCACCTCCAGCGCTTTCAGGAAGATGGCCCTGAACCTGGTCTTCATCATTCCAAAACCACGCTCTATGATGCAGCGTGCCCTGGAATGATGGCTGTTGAAGCGCTGGGCTCCCACACCTTGAACCACCCTTTTGTAGGGGGTGATGAGGGGGAGTGGATGTTGGAGGCTTGGGTACCCTCCATCAGCAAACCCACGAGACACAACCTCCATGTCCTCTGGAGTTTTGGGGAGGTGTATGACCTGCTGGAGAATTGCGACCACGTCCTCTGTGACTTGATGGACGATGTCATGGACAGTTGAGCGAGGCATCCCAATTACTCTTGAGACCACCCTGTAGGATGTTCGACTTGCAAACTAGAAAAGAAACACCAGGGTCTCGATTGTGGCACCCCAACCATGTCACCGATCCTGGTTCAGGAGATTTAGCAACACCGACAAAGACTCCCTGCTCAGAAGAAAATCTGGTCTGGGATCCTCCTGGTTAAAAAAGCGGTCCAGGACTGGTACACTCAGGTTAATCCTGCAGTCTGTTCTGTTTAAAAAAAAGGTAGAGAACAATAAAAAAAAAACTGTATAAATTCATGAAATTTTTAGAAGAGAGCTAGGTATTGTTGAAAAGGACAATGCTACTTTTACTACGAACTTGATGTACAGAAACAAACATTAGGATAAAATAAAAACTTCAAAAATGTCCTTTGATTAATTATTTTTATTAATGTAATTTAATTCGAACACACCCACTGTCATAATTGTTTTAAGTGTGGGAAAGGGAGGGGATGTGGGTTATATGGGTCATTTTAATCTGTTAAGTACTTTGTGTTGCATTCTATGCAGGAAAAGTGCTTTATAAATAAAGTTTGGTTTGATCTGAAAAGCTAACTTGTACATAGTGCTTTTTTCTCACATATATATATATATGAAACAATTTTCCAATAGTTGGCACCCGTTCAGTCCACACTCATACCCAGCTGCAGTTTTTACCCTACAGTATATTCTCAGTAGCACGAGGAAAACATTATTTTATGGGAAACTATTAAACAATCTTAGGAAACAGGCTGAGGTAGCAAACTCAAAGTGCAATATTAAAGTGCAAAACATAAAAACATGTATAATCTTTCAGTTGAGTCCCTTTCAATTTTTCTGAATGAACTTTGACTCCTGCACACAGCATAGACATAGAAGAGTAGACGCCACACCAACCGCTACTGCCTATGTTTGGCCGCATTTGCGGGTTCCACTTTTTATAAACTCTGTGGTTAACAGATGTTTTAGCTAGGCTTTAGCTCCGGAAAAGCTCAGGGGATTTGGAGCTAGAATGGTGAAAGAACGAGTTCATAAACCCGTTCGTGCACGCTAGGATGAACACACTCACTTTCATGTTCGTCAGAAAAAATACGAACGGGTTCAGTTCACGTACACAAAAAACCCCCGAACAAATTCAATGAACACGTTCGGGCACAACACTGTCAGTTGGTGCCTTAAGAAGTACCAGATTTGGTACCCATCCCTAGCTGAGAGACATAGTCCATCCTAGGTCTTCCTTTAGGTCTCCTCCTGGTTGGACACACTCGTAAAACATCACCAGTGTGATGTCCCAGAGCAGGAGTGGGGAACCCTGGTCCTCGAGGGCTGGTATCCTGCACGTCTTTGCTCCAACACTTCTGATTCAGTGGTTGGTTCACCTGTTCAGCCGCTCATCAAGCTCTACAGAAGCTTGTTAATCACCTGCTGATTGAAATCAGGTGTGATGATGCAGGGTTGGAACTAAAATATGCTGGGCAGCGGCCCTCGATGGGCCAGGGTTCCTCACACCTGTGAATCCTGACCAGGTGCCCCAGTCACCTCAACTGGATCCTTTTGATGTGGAAGAGCAGCAGGTCTACTCTGAGCCCCCTCTCGGACAAGGGAGCTTCTCACCCTATCTCTAAGGGAGAGCCCAAACACTCTGCAAACAAAACCCTTTTCAGCTGCTTTTATCTGTGATCTCGTTCTTTCAGTCACTACTGTAGTGTAATGGTTTATGGCTCTTTTATGAAAGAGGAACCATCCTACATTTTAATTTGGATTATTAATTTGTAATAAATTAATAACCAAATTTTATAGAATTAAGAAGACTCAAAGGTTGTTTTCATCGATAAACTGACGATAATATCCGTGGGTCTGTGTTTCCGTTCAATGAAGAGACAAGTTTGAAAGTGAAAAGATTTAATTCTTCAAATTAAACTAATGATTTTGAAATGACAAGCATAGGAAATAACAATCAACATTGGCAACTTTGTTGAACAATCTTTAACAGTTGATATTTTAAACTTGCTCAAATAGACCTTGTGTTGAATGGGTGAAAATTGAGAATGAGGTGAGATGAATGCGTGTGTGCGTCTGATTTTGCTTCAGGAAGAAACAGGTGTCTGAGTGAAAAGTGATGGTTTGAATAAACTTAGGTATCGTTTGAAAAGATGCATCAAACGCTATCTCTCGTGGACTGCCTCACCGTATTCGGACCCTCTTTTAGATCCGGGACCCAGGAAGGTGGTACTCCAGATGACACCTCGGCTGGCAGAGGAGACGGAGGTGTG
The DNA here is from genome assembly GCA_006942095.1 of Nothobranchius kuhntae. Classification (NCBI taxonomy): domain Eukaryota; kingdom Metazoa; phylum Chordata; class Actinopteri; order Cyprinodontiformes; family Nothobranchiidae; genus Nothobranchius; species Nothobranchius kuhntae. The sequence goes on along the minus strand of SSNQ01000552.1, from coordinate 662,510 downwards.
CTGGCGACCCGGTCCAGAGTTGCCCTGGTACACGTGATGATAAAGCATTTGCAGATGCGCTTTCTTAAGTTTAAATTACTCAGAAATCAAAAGACTCGGGACGAGTCTGCGTTAGTGGTTGTAATTCAGCTATCCTGTCTGGCTTGGCAGGAATAGCGTGAGGGGGGGAGAAAGGAGCCGGTGGGCTCCTTTCTCCCGTTAGCGGTTGTTCACACGTCCTCTCTCTCTCGTTGACCAACACGAACTGAATCATGAACTGAAACTTACCAAAAGCCACTTCTCCTCCCAAAGCAAAACTTGTGCGTCAGAGCAAATGTGTTTTGGAGTTTACCGTGAGAGTAGACCTGTGTGAGCGAGTGTGAAGGTCACCACTAAAACATCTTCAAACATTATTTAATTAAGTATTGATTCATTATAGGTCATTATGATTACCCAAAGCATAATAATCATTCATTTGATTAAAACGCATTTATAATGAGCAAAATGATAATAATGATTAACATTTAAAATAAAGGAAAGGAAGTTTAAGACTTTGTTATGTTATGACTAGCTTCCATGAGAACACCATCTTCTGGCACTGCAGGTGGCAGATGTTATGGTTTGCAGCAGAATCTTGCAGACTTCATGTCGGCAAAGGTCTTAATCTGTGGGTTAAAGTTCTGAGCGACCCAGCTTTGACCCAGCCGGGCCAAATGAAACCTTTGGCACAGAAAACCCATATTTCCTCACGTTACACTACCCAAAGCTCGTGACCATAGAAGAGGGTTGGAACGTAGATCGACTGGTAAATCGAGAGCTTCGCCTTCCGGTTCTGCACTCTCTTCACCACGACAGAACGGTACTACGCCCGCATCACTGCACACGCAGCATCAATCCACCTATCGATCTAATGCTCCATCTTACCCTCACTCGAGAACAAGACGCCGAGACACTTAAACTTCTCCGCTTGGGGCCGAACCTCGTCTCTGACCTGGTGACATCAATCCTACCTGTTTCCGACTCAAGACAGCAGTCTCTGAATTTTTTTCATAATATGTCCCCTTTGTTTTGATTTATTTTTCTCAAGTGTAACATTTTGTAAACAATTACTTTTAATAAACCGTCGATAAAATATAAAGGTATTTATTAAAATGTTATATTCCATGTAATATGGATTGTCAGTATTGTCAAACCTTTAATTTTCGACTGATGATGAAAATAGGTAATTAAGGTTGCCAGGGAAACAACACTCATCAATAATTTGACACAAAGGCAAATATGTGGTTTATAAAAATCAATGTATTATTATATTTCTACAACTAATGATTATAGGATGAATGATTTTAAATTATGATTTAGGTAAAACCAACTGATAATCAAGCTGATGAAATATGCTCTTAGATGCTATTAAAAGTTTAATTAAGTGTCCTAGAAAGGATGTGATGTCTGGGTTTATAAAATAATCTGGCTGTATTTCGGGGTGTTTAGTTATCAAATTAATCTTAGACATAAAGACATATATATATATACAATAATCAATATGTCAAACTGAGAAGAACTGCCATTTGAAAACCAGTCTTCATGATGTCCATCATTCTTTATTAAAAATGCTCCTTAATCACATCAACCAGCCATTTCCCCTGGAGTTTTAATATCTTTTGAAACTGCAGCTGAACTGTAGTCTAGCACTTTAACGTGGATGGGTGGAGCACAACCTTTAGCGAAATGTGTCTTACTGTGAATCTGGAAACCAGATCAGCCCAGCTCCTGTTAGCCTTCATCAGGGCGACGTCTCATTCTGGTCTCTAAAACTTCACTAAACCTTTAATACCAGAGGCTGGGCCAATCCCTGACCCCGGGAGAATCCGTTCTCCGACTCCTCAATCTGTCTGTGTCGTGTTGGAAGCTCACAGTGGTGTTTGGATCTGGTCACATCACCCGTTTCAGCTGGAAGATCCTAATTCAAGTTTGGATTTAAAACAGAGGGAATGACGAAAAGGAAGAGTCAATGAAGGGTGACATTTTCCGTTAACAAAGCCCGATTAGGAAGGAGTGGTTTAATGCATAAATGAGCAAACCAGGCACCCATCTAACAGAAGATTTGTTTTTCTTTAAACATGGAGTATAGCGATCACGATAAGCTGCTGACTGGTCTGGACTCAAGCAGCTGTGATCCACTGAGCACATTTAGGATTAAATATCACTGACACGAAGAACAAAGCTCTAGAGACTGCTACAGACGGAGGAGCAACACCCCTCAGCCCCCACCCTGACCCCCAGTTAGATTCCCAAATCTCAGACTGGGATCCACTGGATGTGTGTGTGTGTGTGTGTGTGTGTGCGTGCGCGTGCGTGCGTGCGTGCATGCGTGTGTGTGTGTGTGTGTGTGTGTGTGTGTGTGTGTGTGTGAGGTAGGAATTGTTCCTTGGTTTGGATCCAGACATAATGTCTAGCAGGGAGTACGTCACATAGTCCACCATCATGTGGAGACAGTTTTAAAGACAACCGTAGATCCCGGCCCACGACTGAGACCTGACTACAGCTAAAACTCTCAGGATGATCATGTCCAGGATGACTGAGAACTACACCTCCATGCTGCAGCAGCATTCAGTCACAACAGGAAGTGAAACTTAACCGTAGCTGCTGTCAGTAACAAACTAACAGATTTTAAACATTAAAACTCTCAACAGAAATAGTTCAGAAGGGAAATAAAAAATGTTATTTATTATTATTATAATTATTTACTGTGGCAGAAGCTGGTGTGGTCCACCACAGAGAAGCTGCTCCAGCATGATGGCTTTAATTATTCTACAGGCTATTGGTGGTGACTGGAGCGGCTCATGGAGCTGTGCCGCACACACACACACACACACACACACACACACACACACACACACACACACACACACACACACACACACACACACACACACACACACACACACACACACACACACACACACACACACACACGAGTGTTGGTGAGCGGCTGCGTCTGACTGCTGACGCTCCGTGTGTGTTTTTATTTCTGCAGTGAGACAAACTCGCCTCACACCGTCCAGAGTTTGTTCTTTAAAGCTTCTATTAAATCCACCGTGTTGACGTCTTTTAGCAAGTGTCCTCTACGCTGCAGGAGTTAAAGTTTACATCACGGAGTAAAAGTTTGGCAGTTTGTTTATATCTGGGTGGGTGGGGGGGGACTCGTGCTGCACACAGACAGCTGGTGTGATCAGCTCTGAAAACTGTTGATCACACTTTGCAGATCACGTTTATTTTTCACGGAGCTCGGCCGCGGATTCCTCTTCTGTCGGCATTCTAGGAATATAAACTAGAAATCGAAAAAAAACAACCTTTGAACGATTCCGGGAAAAACTAACAGTTGGAACTGGTTCCAATCGATGCTCGATGCCCAACCCTAATCAGAGTATTCATAAAGTACTTTGACCATATATGGCAAAAAGAGGGTGTATAGGAGGGGATATGATCCTAAATCACCCAAGCACATTTGTAGGAAGAGCTGTCGGTTATTGGTTCAAATCTTACTTTGTGTAAGTAAATGTTTTCTGCTGAGCTTCAGTAGAGCTTTGGTAAAGTTTTAGAAATGATGCCTCAGCGCTGAGGCCGGTGGTGATTTTTGTATTTCAGTAATCTGTTGAATTTCTATTGATGAATAAAATCCTCTAATGTACATGTGTTATAAGTTCAAAGCCCCAAATCAAACATACCTAACAAAATCCCTGTCAGGATAGGCTATTAGGCTCTTAGAGCCATCTTCTGACAAATGCTTTGGGTTTGAGTAGCAAACAAACATGTCTGAAATGGGCTCTGCTGAAAAGAAGCTTCCTCTAATATGAACGGTAAACATGCTTAGCAGTTGGTGACTTGCTAATGGACTGGCAGAGCAGTCTGAGATCCATTTGAAAGAGCCAGCAGCCTGAATAATGACAGTGTCTATGTATAAATGAAAGAGACTTGGCAGTGGTGATGCCCTGCTGGCACATGGTTTGGTGGCACAATGCCATGATTTTACAGAAAGTGGAGGGTGTAAAAAATAAATAAAATGTAATCTGCCCTTTCATAAGGACCAAACGGAAGTGAAACCGAGAAATCACACATTTCAGCAGCCCTCCAATTTGTTATCTTTGCAGCTTCCGAGCAGGAAAAATTCTCCCAAGTTGTAATTAAGCTGTGAAGAGGTCATACAGCGATGAAGACCCATCAGATAGGATGTGACACTAGCATCTGTGGAGAGTTACTGCTCCAGGAAATGAAATCCTGAGAAAATAGGAGTCTTTTTTTAATTTTTCAACACTAATTGGTTGACTGCAGCACGACTACAGTGAAATAATTCCTCCCACCTCACCAGGTCCATAACTAGATCTAAAGGAAAAGAAGCAGGGCAGTTTTCTGATTATACAGTTGGTGGGTAACAGGTCACACAAGTCCTCTGGACACCCACCAGGCCCTCTGTCAGCTCATTTAGGATTTCATTTTGTCTGTGCGTGTGTGTGTGCGCGTGTGTGTGTGTGTGCATGTGTGTGCACGTGCGTGCGTGCATGTGTGTGTGCATGTGTGTGCACATGTGTGTGTGTATGTGTGTGTGCATGTGATTGTTTGCATGAAGGTCTACAGCTCCAAAAATGGAGCTTAAATCAATAATCTTTGCTGCCAGGTTTTCCATGTCCAAAATGTGCTCACGCCAGGGTCAGGGTTGTGTATAGTTCCCAAATTTCCCATCCAGTTTCTCCTTATAAATCACAACATTTGCATCGACAATAACAATTTCAGATCCTGTTTTTGCTTAAGCAAATAATCACAAAATGGCGTCCTGCTGATGCAGCACCAATCAATAATCTCACCAAACAACAGCGTTTAATTACTTTACGATGACGTTTAGAAAAGTCCAGGAATATTTTCAGTGATGTTGGCATAAACAATACCTCATATCACGTTACTAAAATAATTGTATTTATTTGTTTCCAACAAGCCAAGTGATGATATTTCTTTTTACATCAAGATTAGAAAAATCAACTCTAAATTTAAACGGACAATTCAGATTTATACACGTACAGATCAGTGCAGATGTGGAAATACTCCAGAGTTTATGTGGAGTTCATCGAGGACTGTAGGGCTGATAAAACACTGCACATCCTGACTACCAAATGTAAAACTATTTACAGGAAAAGATGAGCTGGTCTTCAATTCTGGAGTTACCTGATACCTTCACAACTGGGTTCATTCTAAGGCTGCAAGTGTTGAATAATTTAGTAATTCACTACTCTGTTGAATAATCTATGGACAGTGTTTTTCTCTGATAGATCTGAAAAGTAAGCCATGGTAAAGAAAGAGGTTGGACGGAGCTTGTAAAAACAAAAAAATTCTAATGTATAAAATTTATCAACCACAGAATTATGGCAAAGTAAGAAAATGTATAATACCCCTAACAGCTATCACAAGAATGTGTCTGCAGGTTTGTGTATACACAAAACCCCATGAAAATCAGAGAGAAGGTTATGAAGTGAAAAGCAATGAATGCAAAAAATTGTTATTCATTTCTAAAGATGAAAAACAATAAAAAAATTATAAAGAAATTACAGGTAAGTTGAATAATTACTTTTTAATGGTACAATTTCTTGCAAAATCCACTTTTGGGAGCTTTTGACCTTGTTATATTGTTATTTTCTGATGTAAAACATCGCAAAGCATTTATCGGCTCCATGCATGCATTTTCCTTTCTCAGGTGCAACTCCTCTGCTAGTCTGCCCAGCAGCTGCAGAAGCCTGGAGGTGGTTGTCATTGCATCCTCATTGCCCCACTCTTCTCCACCCAGGTGGCTTAGCGTCTGGATCCCTCTTCTCCTGGACTGTAAACACTAACACCCTGTCTCTCCATATAGCTAGCAGAGAGTTTAATCTCCACAGCTGTGTAAAAGTGATTTATTTCTTATCTGTACTTGAAATCATGTTTAGAACCCAAAAATTCATTCATTCATTTTTTTTTATTTCGCACATGGCTGTGCACATCTCAATTAAACAATATGTTAAAAGAGACGGATGTTGCAACACAACCATGATTGAAAAGGAGCAAGAACAAGAAAAATCTTATAATTCCTGCTCCATTCTTAAACATATATAAAAAAAACATATACACATTGATGGTCTGTCAGTCAATAACCCTACAAACAAAAATCTGTATCAAACTAAAATTATATATTTCACCTATTTACAATCTCCACAATGTCCATTATTCAGCAAGTCCAAACATTTGAAATATTCTATTTTTATACAACCTCTTAAACAGAAAAATATTTCCACATGTCTTTTACTCAATTTGTATTGAGTTCCACAATTTAATGCCTCAAACTGAAATGCAGTTCTGTTTTAAGGTAGTCCTTGCAAATTGATGTTGAAAATTGTATTTCCTACTAGTACTCTAATCCTCAGATCGTAAAACAACACCTTCTGCAAACTCATTGGTAATGCTTAACTTTTTGCCTTATAAAAAAGGAATAATGTGCTTAATTCAATAAAATCATTAAGCTTCATAATTTGGGCTTTAATAAACAATAAATTGCTATGATCTCTTGGACTGGCTCTGTGTACAATTCTTACTGCTCTTTTCTGAAAAATAAACAAAGGCTTTATATTCGTCACACGTGTTACCCCACACCTCAGCACAAGAACTCAAATTTGGCAAAATCAAAGAACAATACAAAATGTATGATACATTGCTATCCATTTTTTTTTACTTTATTCATAATGGCAATACTCTTAGAAATTTTTGTTTTTATGTAAGCTATATGAGATTTCCAGGTAAAAATTTAATCTACTACTACTCCCAAATTCCTAAACTCGGACACTCTTTCAATATCCACTCCATCAATACTCAAATTAACTTTTATATCCTCTTTCCTTTTTGTTAAAACCATAAAATTAGTTTTATTTACATTTAATGATAATCTCGTCGTCGTCTTCCTCCGCTTATCCGGGTCCGGGTCGCAGGGGCAGCATCCCAACTAGGGAGCTCCAGACCGTCCTCGCCCCAGCCACCTCCACCAGCTCCTCCGGCAGGACCCCAAGGACTTGCCGGACCAGATTGGAGATGTAACCTCTCCAACGTGTCCTGGGTCGACCCGGGGGCCTCCTGCCGGCAGGACATGCCCGAAACACCTCCCCAGGGAGGCGTCCAGTAGGCATCCTGACCAGATGCCCAAACCACCTCAACTGACTCCTTTCGATCTGGAGGAGCAGCGGTTCTACTCCGAGTCCCTCCCGAATGTCCGAGCTCCTCACCCTATCTCTAAGGCTGAGCCCGGCCACCCTACGCAGGAAACTCATTTCGGCTTCTTGTATCTGCGATCTCGTTCTTTCGTTCATTACCCAAAGCTCATGACCATAGGTGAGGATTGGGACGTAGATCGACCGGTAAATCGAGAGCCTGAATTTCTGGCTCAGCTCCCTCTTGACCACGACAGATCGGCTCAGCGTCCACATCACTGCAGACGCTGAACCAATCCGCCTGTTGATCTCCCGAACCCTCCTACCCTCACTCGTGAACAAGACCCCGAGATACTTAAACTCCTCCACTTGAGGTAGGACCTCTCCCCCCACCAAAGTTGGCAAGCCACCCTTTTCGGGTCGAAAACCACGGTCTCAGATTTGGAGGTGCTGATCCTCATCCCAGCTGCTTCACACTCAGCCACGAACCTACCCGGCATGAGCTGAAGGTCAGAGCTGGATGAAGCTAGGAGGACCACATCATCCGCAAAAAGCAGAGACGAGATTCTCCTGCCACCAAACTCGACACACCACACCACAGCTGCGCCTAGACATTCTGTCCATAAAGGTAATGAACAGAACCGGTGACAAAGGGAAGCCCTGGCGGAGTCCAACCCTCACCGGGAACAGGTCCGACTTACTACTGGCTATGCGGACCAAACTCACGCTCCTCTGGTAAAGGGACTGAATGGCCCTTAGAAAGCCACCCACCCCATACTCCTGGAGCATCCCCCACAGGGTGCCCCTGGGGACACGGTAATAAGCCTCCTCCATATCCACAAAACACATGTGGATTGGTTGGGCAAACTCCCATGCCCCCTCCATCACCCTTGCAAGGGTATAGAGCTGGTCCACAGTTCCACGGCCAGGACGAAAGCTACATTGCTCCTCCTCAATGTGAGATTCAACTATCGATCAAACCCTCCTCTCCAGTACCTTGGAGTAGACCTTTCCAGGGAGGCTGAGGAGTGTGATCTCCCTATAGTTAGAACACACCCTCAGGTCACCCTTCTTAAAGATGGGGACCACCACCCCGGTCTGCCACTCCACAGGAACTGCCCCCGATGACCACGCAATTTTGCAGAGATGTGCCAACCACGACAGCCCTACAACATCCATAGCCTCTCATCCGCCCCCGGTGCTCCGTCGCTGTGTAGTTGGTTGACTACCTCAGCAATTCTGCCCCGGAGATTGGACAGTCCATCCCCAGGTCTCCCGGCTCTGGTTCCTCCTCGGAATGCACGTAGGTGGGGTTGAGGAGCTCCTCAAAGTATTCCTTCCACCGTCCGACTATAGCCTCAGTTGACGTGATAATCTAATTGTCTCAAACCATGTATTAAGTTTAGTCATTTCCTTCATTATACATGTCTTTTAAATCATCTGCCGAACTGAAAAAAAGCATCATCAGCAAATATAACAATCTGTAATAACTTTGACACGTTAACAATATCGTTTATATATAACCTAAAAAGTTTAGGTCCCAATACGGACCCTTGTGAGACTCCAAATTTGATGTTCATTTTATCCGACACCTCACCAGCTAACTGTACATACTGTTGTCTATTATACAAGTAGCTACTTATCCATGTTAAACGTACCCCTCTCACTCTGTGTAATTTTGAAATTAAAACAGAATGGTCTGTGGCAGGGATTCCCTAAGTGTGGTGCGAGCTGCCGCTTGGGGGTGCGCGAGGTGAAAAATGTAATGGCTGCGGAGCTCAGAGAAGTCTGTCATATGTCACCATTAGCGTAGCCAGAAACTCATTTGTGGGTGGGCCTAAGAAAATGAAAGAGGGCCCAATAAATGTAACTGAAAACAAGTATATTTTGCGTGTGTGTGTGTGTGTGTGTCCTCCTTATGTGCCCTAGCTTTATAATAATAATGCGCCGAGCTTCAGCGCTCTGGCCTGCGCACGCTGTCAATAGCAAGATATGTTCCGTATTTGATCATTTTTAACGGTGTTGGAGAAATCTGAAGGTGGTGAGTCATTCTGGCAGATTGTAATTAACACCCTGTCTCATGCAGGTGTTCTGACATTGTAAACCTCACACACAGAACATTGTGGATGTAACAAAATAAATCAAGAAATGATTCCCATCTTAGCATTTTAGCATTGTTATATTATTATATTAGCACACCGACTGTGGGACAGCATTCTAAACGTGTCAGGCTATTAACAGCGCGCTGAAGATCTGAAGTTCAGAGTGCGTCTGTCAGAGGTCAGACGCGTTCTAGCGGAACCACGGCTCACGGGTGCACATGTGAGCACATCTGGGCTGGGCGGAAGTAATTTTACAACGTTGGTTTAAATAGCGCCAATAACGAGACGTGGTGACTGGAGCGGCTCATGGAGCTGTGCCGCACACACACACACACACACACACACACACACACACACACACACACACACACACACACACACACACACACACACACACACACACACACAGATTCAATAAGTGCACACGCTGCTTAAACTCCGGCGCACTGTCGGACTGAAGGCAGAAATGAGAGCTGCCTCCTCCGTGATAAAAACTTTTAAGAGGTATAATAACAATATTTTTCATTCAAGATCAGATTAAGATATTAGCTTCTATTTTGGGATGACGTATTAAAGTCGTGTCCGCTCCAGCCAGTGACTCCGAACCTGACCACATCTCATGTTACTGCAGCATTTGTTGTTCCAGTCCGCGTGGCAGCGGATCGCAGATTCAGCCACACCATAAAACAGCAATAAGTCGGTCTGAGGCAAAAGTGAACCTCATGGCTATAGCTTTTCCGTCTTTTCCCCTATAGACATTTGATTACGCACAAGTAGGTGATCAGCTCAGGTTTACGCAGAGCAGAAGGAAGGAGAGAGCTCTGGTTAAACGTTCCTGCTATAAGAAAACCGTTAAATTGCATTGTTTATGTGCTACCTGGGCACTCCCTAAATATTGACTTAAAATTAAATCAAAGGAGATTGCAATGGTATTGAATGTTTATTAATTACTATTTAAAAATACATAATACATAAACATAAAAATGAAAGTGATGGGGAAAAAGGTCGATCATCTAATATATATATATTTATATATATCTTGCTACAGGGATATATATATATATATGTATATATATATATATATATATATATATATATATATATATATATATATATATATATATATATATATATATATATATATATATATATATATATATATATATATATATATATGTATATATGTCCTGATGTGGGGCTGGGGGGTTGCGTTGACATGGTCAGGACATAGAAGGGGTTTTAATGGGGTAAAAAAGTTTGGGAACCTCTGGTCTATGGTATCAAAAGCTTTTTTTTTAGATCAATAAAAATGCCAATTGTATATTTCTTGTTTTCGAACGCATGTGCGATTCCACAATTACCATTATTGCCAATGGGTTGTGTCTGTGAGAGATACCGATTTCCTGTCTAGTCTTCCACAAAAAGAGTTAATTTGGCAGAAATGGTTGGATTTGATCTTCAGGAGCTCTCAAAAACAGAGCCAGAATGTGACCTTGTTGCAGCAGAGCACTACATGTGGGTGTAGGGGAGTTACTGGGGAGTTCCAGTAAAGTGATGCTAAGATGGATGCCATGTATTCTTGCCCTTCTGTCAGTAAGGTTCCTGTGAATAACATTACTGCTTCCTACCAACTACAAAGCATAACACACAGACTGGTTGTTAAATCACTGCTAGTATCAGAGTGGGCTTTTAGATGGATTACTTCTTCAAACACCGTTTCAGCATTAAAACCACCTGATGCAGAAACCAGAACGGTGAGTAAAACCAAAATACTAACTGCTAGCAGCTAGCTGTGTGGTTATAAGGTTTGGTGAGTGAGTGTCGGGGACAGACTGGGACAGTGTGATTTATCGCACCTCCCTTTGTCCATCTGAGGTCCCTGTATGACTGGTGCCAGAGCTTGGTCCGCACTGCTGGCAGTAAGTTGGGCTCATTTCTGGTGAGAGCTGGACTCTGCTAAGGCTTCCTTTTGTCATCAATCCACGAAACAATGGTTCTAAATGCAGCCAAGGTGCTGTTGGGATCTGTTTTGGTGGCCTAAGGATGAGGTTACTGCTTTTTGCAGATGATGTGGTCCTGTTGGCTTCATCGTAAGATGATCTCTGTTTTAACTGCAGGGTTTTGAATGTGAAACAGCTGAGATGAGAATCAGCTCCTCTGAAGACCATGGTATGGTTTCTGTTAAACTTTCCTCAAAATAAATCTTATTGCAGAATTTGTTTTCCTCTCAAAAACTTTGAAGGAGAATCTTGACCAAGCAGATGTGAATTCAAGCTAACAGGGTCCTGGTAGGAAGGGGGTATGAAACCTTGATGAAAGGGGTTGGATTTAGTTCTAGAGAGACTTAAGCAAATAACATTCATCATCACAAGGTGCCATTCAGTCCACGGAGAAACTTTATATCAGTGTCCTAGCTGAAGAGGATTTACTGCTGTATGGGCTGAGGGTTCTGATGTATACCCAGTTTTCTTCTGAGTTGGTGTAATGGTCCAGTACAGGAACAGGAAGTATCAAGGTCCTGCCTGATGCTTAATTACACACTGCCCAGAAAACCAACGTGTTCCTGTTTTCTTGTAGCTGAGCACCCAGGAGGGGTATCCTGAAGGTGTGTGAATTCTGGCTGCTCTGGTCCTCCCTCCCATAGCTACACACTGTCATCTGGTTAGGGTTTACTTCTTAATTAAAAATGTATTGATCTTTTACACATCAAGCCCACAGCAACTGTTCGCTCCTCATGCCACACCTATAAGAAACAAGGTGAATTATTCCATTTAACTTATAGAAAATAATAAATAATTCCATATTCCTCCTTCTGGTCCTGAAAGTATTTCAAAATTCCTAATTTCAATGATAATGTGCATACTGTCATAGTCTCCTTAGACGCCTAGCTTTTGAATCTTTGATCCATCAGGCATGGTTTAAATAAATGCTGTAGGCAATCCAGCAAAGTCCAGTTTTGCTGCTTTTCATGACTTCAGTTACTTATTTCTAACCAAGAATTTCATTTATGACATTACAATCCTACTAGATTGTACAACCAAGATGAAGATGTATATTATGTATTATGTTAGAACCATAACATTATCACATAATAACATCATATTGCTCAGATTTGATTTTGCCTGGGTGGTCGCTGTTTTCAAAACTGTTATAGTAAATCTACAGAATAAGCTAGGTTCTGAACGCAAACACGGAACACTCTCCCCTCCCCTCGGGTATCTTCTCTTAAATGTTTCTACTGGAACTTGAAACCCACAGTGCCAGAGGAAATGGGTTAGCGCCAAACACCAGTCATTGTTTTCTAGGTCCAAACGTCTCCCGTTGTCCGTAATTTCAAATGGTGTTTTAGTTTTTGGGACTCTGGTAGTTTGTCTTGAAGTTGAAGTGGTAGCAGCCCGCTGTTTCTCCTTCTCTGATGCTACTGAGTAGAGAACCTCTCACACCAGTGAGAGTGTGAGAGAGTGGAGGACCCAGAGAAGTGTGGCAGTTTAGTGATGCCAGATGGGCCAATGTTTGCTTTCAGTCCGAAACGTGTTATTGGTGGAGGTTTTTAGAGAGCCATACTTTGCAACTTTTTCATATTTGCAAACATTTATTTGAGCCAGTATATGCTGACCTTTTACAGGGTTAATGAAAGGCCACCCAGCCCCTATCACCCCGTGGCCAGAATATTGCACTTGCAACTTCAGACTGGCGGCCACTCTGTTTGTACTTGAGCTAACACACACTGCAGTCTGCGTCCAGCACGTTTCCTACATTCCTACATGTTTTAGATCATGAACACAGCTGATTGGTTCAATTTAGTGATGAATCACTTCTGTAGACACTAAGGAAGGCTGGGAGACGTTTCAGCTGTTAGATTAAGGTGTTAAACAGTTGGAATTATTTTGATCCAGCTGAGCTTTCAGAGTTATCAAAATATTAGCTTCATCTAAACCTTCAACTTGCACTTTAGATCCAATCTCAACCAAATTATTTCAAAGATGTATTTACTTTGGTTACTGCCCCCATTCTAGATATAATCAATCTATCCTTAGTAAATGGATACGTACCACAGGATTTTAAGGTTGCTGTAATCAAACCTTTACTTAAGAAACCTTCTCTGGATCAAGACGACCCAATGAATTATAGACCAATATCTAACCTTCCATTTTTATCCAAAGTCCTGAAGAAAATAGTGGCCATCCAAGTATGTGAGCATTTAAACACTAATGCTCTGTTTGAGGAATTTCAGTCTGGTTTTAGAGAGTATCACAGCACTGAAATTGCATTAGTGAGAGTTACAAATGATATTCTCATGGCCTCAGATAAGAATCTTGTGTCTGTTCTAGTCTTGTTAGATCTCAGTGCTGCCTTTGACAAAATTGATCACAATGTTCTTTTAGAAAGACTTGAACATGTTGTAGGGATCAAGGGAACAGCGCTAGGCTGGTTTAAATCCTACCTGTCTGACAGATTTCATTTTGTAAATGTGCATGACAATTCATCTTCATACTCCAGGGTTACTTGTGGAGTACACCAGGGTTCAGTGCTTGGACCAATTCTTTTTACTATATATATGCTCCCAATTGGTAAAATCATTAGACAGCATGGGATAAACTTCCACTGTTATGCTGATGATACTCAGTTATATTTATCCATTAACCCTGATGAACCTAATCAGTTAGGTAGATTACAGGCTTGTCTTGAAGACATAAAAAATTGGATGACCCAAAACTTTCTGCTTTTAAATCAAGACAAGACTGAAGTTCTCATCTTTGGACACGAAATTCAGAAAAGGAAATTGCTTAGTCCATCACCTGACCTGAATGGCATCAAATTAGACTCCGAGAAGAACGTAAGGAACCTTGGTGTTATCTTTGACCAGGACATATCATTCAAATTGACCTGAATTGGAATGTTTATTATGTGAAGTGCCTTTAGACGACTCTTGTCGTGATTTGGCGCTATATAACTAAACTTGAATTGAATTGAATTGAAATCCCAGGTTAAACAGGTTTGTAGGATTTCCTTTTTCCACCTTTGGAATATTGCTAAGATTAGAAGCATCCTTTCCAGGAGTGATGTTGAAAAACTAGTTCATGCATTTATTACATCAAGACTGGATTACTGTAATTCATTACTCTCAGGGTCCACAGAATGTAGTTAAAAGTCTTCAGCTTGTCCAAAATGCTGCAGCTAGAGTTCTGATGAGAATTAAAAAGAGAGATCATATCTCTCCTGTCTTAGCTTCCCTACATTGGCTACCTGTTAAATTCAGAATAGATTTTAAGATCCTTCTTCTCACATACAAAGCTCTTAATAATCAAGCTCCATCATACATCAGTGATCTGATTGTTCCATATGTTCCTAACCGAGCACTTCGCTCTCAGACTGCAGGCTTACTGGTGGTTCCCACAATGACTAAAAATAGGATGGGAGGCAGATCTTTTACCTATCAGGCTCCTCTCTTGTGGAATAAGCTCCCAACTTTAGTCCGTGAGGCAGACACCTTGTCTACTTTTAAGACTGGGCTCAAAACATTTTTATTTGATAGGGCCTATGGTTAAAATCTGATGTTAGCCTGAATCTGGACAAGTGGGGGAGCAGAGGGAGGTGGAGTGTACAGTCGGTAAACATGACTCTCTCTTGCCCTGCCTCCAACACGCCTCCATCTAAAAGGCTAGGTTATCCAGAGTTATCGCTGTAGTTATGCTGCTACAGGCTTAGACTGCTGGAGGACATACTGACCACTTTCCACACTCAACTACTTTTTTTCTACAATTTGCTCTTTAACTGTATTATTTCCTGCTATTTCAGCAGTTAACTTTATTTTCTCTCTAAGTGTTTTTCTCCCCAGAAGAAGCTACAATGATGTTCTGCTGAGCTGTGGTGGCCTCATGGTGGAGGCCATCGGCTTAATTACTGCTGCTAACCATTTAAACATTCTCCCTCTCCTGATAATAACATTTTATTTTCTTTGATGTTGGATGTGCTACTACTAGTTTACCCGTTTAATTATAGATTCACTAGGATAAATACAATAAAGTTTATCTCCCACCAAATAGAATATTTACTAAGAAATCACAATGTAACCATAGAAATACTACTTGGCATATTTGTTCTGTGTGTGTGTGTGTGTGTGTGTGTGTGTGTGTGTGCGTGCGTGCGTGCGTGCGTGTGTGTGTGTGTGTGTGTGTGTGTGTGTGTGTGTGTGTGCTCTGTCTTCTCCATCCCCAGTGAGTCGTGGTGGATGGCTGCTTATACTGAGCCAGGATCCTCTGGAGGTTTTTTCCTGTTAAAAGGGAGTGTTCCTCTCCACTGTCGCTACATGCTTGCTTAGTATGAGGATTGCTGTCTTGATGCAATTTACCGGGTTCCTTAAATGGGAAACTTTTTACTGATCGCCTTAATGAACTGACCTGTGTTGGAATGTTTACTATGTGAAGTGCCTTGAGTCGACTTTTTTCATGATTTTTCGCTGTATAAATAAACTTGAAACTTAAAAAGACGAACGCACAGCGAGGAGATAGGTTTGCTTTTGGTTCTACAAACAGACAATGGGGGTGCTAAAAGCAAGCCAAAACCGCCTTGTTCCCCATTAAATGTAAGCATGCATGCTTTCTTTATTTTCTAACTCACTTGGGTTTACATTTTTATGGGATTCTCTAAATATAATGAAACCAATGTAAACCATTTCCTTAGCAGACCACGGTTACTGGCTTCCACCTGTAATTAGTTGTGATCAATGAGATTAGTGGAGCATAAAAACAGCTGTTCTTCAGAATCAGAATCAGAATCAGAAAAGGTTTAGTACCATTGTCAGTAAACAAACAATTCACAAATTAGGAACTTGCGTCGGTACTAATGTGCTACATATTACATGAATAATAATATTAAAAATAGAATAAACTAGAATAAAATATAATAAAAAACTAGAATAAAACTTTCAGCTATAAAAAATGGCAGGTAATGCTAACATCGCCGATAACGTGACGTTGTGTTGAGTACAGAAGACCAGCATGGTTGTGTGTTTATAATCTATTCACAAGTCTAACAGCAGATGGAAAGAAGCTGTTCTTATGGTGGGAGGTTCTGGCCCGGATGGACCATAACCTCCTGCCTGAGGGAAGCGGCTCAAAAAGTCTGTGACCCGGGTGCGAAGGGTCAGCTGCTATCCGACCTGCACGCCCACGAGTTCTGGAGACGTACAGGTCCTGGAGAGATGGAAGGCTGCAGCCAATCACCTTCTCAGCGGAGCGCACAATGCGCTGCAGTCTATGTTTGTCCCTCACTGTGGCTCCAGCGTACCACACAGTGATGGAGGAGGTGAGGATGGACTCAATGATGGCCGTGTAAAACTGCACCATCATCTGGGTCGGCAGCTTGGCCTTTTTCAACTGCCGCAGAAAGTACATCCTCTGCTGGGCCTTTTTGAGCAGGGAGCTGATGGATGGCTCCCACCTAAGGTCATGTGTGATGGTGGTTCCGAGGAAGCGGAAGGAGTCCACAGTGGTGACGGGAGTGTCAGTCAGGACGAGGGGGAGAGATGGGGCTGTGACTTTCCTGAAGTCCACAATCATCTCCACTGTCTTCTGAGCATTGAGCTCCAGGTTGTTGCTGCTGCACCAGCACACCAGCCGTTCCACCTCTCTCCTGTAGGCGGACTCATCACCGTCAGAGATGAGCCCGATGAGGCTGGTGTCGTCCGCAAACTTGATCAGTTTAACGGAGTCATGGCTCGAGGTGCAGCAATTTGTGTACAGGGAGAAGAGCAGAGGAGAAAGTACACAGCCCTGTGGAGATCCTGTGCTAATAGTCTTAGCGGTGGAAACATTCTTCCCCAGCCGCACGCACTGCCTTCTGTCCGTCAGGAAGTCAGTGATCCACCTTCAGGTGGAGTTGGGTACGTTGAGCACGGAGAGCTTGTCCTGGAGCAGAGCAGGGAGGATGGTGTTGAACGCAGAGCTGAAGTCCACAAACAGGATCCTAGCGTAGGTTCCTGGGGAGTCCAGGTGCTGCAGGATGAAGTGGATGGCCAGGTTGATGGCGTCGTCTACAGACCTATTGGCTCTGTATGCGAACTGCAGAGGGTCCAGGAGGGTGGAGGTGAAGGACTTGAGATGAGGGAGGACCAGGCGCTCAAAAGACTTCATGACTACAGACGTCAGCGCCACAGGCCTGTAATCATTCAGTCCAGTGACACAGGGTTTCTTTGGGACAGGGACAATGGTGGACAGCTTAAAGCAGGCTGGAACATGGCAGGTCTCCAAGGAGATGGTAAAGATGTCCGTGAAGATTGGACACAATACCTCTGCGCAGTGTCTCAGAGTTGCGGGGGAGACACAGTTCGGGCCCGGGGATTTCCGTGGGTTTTGCTTACGGAAAACCCTGAGCACTTCCTCTTCTGTCACTGAGAAGGCAGTGGAGGGGGAGGGGTGGTCAGCGGGGACTGTACTATTCACAGTGGTGACACCAGAGTGGCTGAAGAAACCTGTGCAGTAGGGGGTGTGGGGGATGGGTGTTGCATTTCAAACCTTGCATAAAAGGAGTTGAGTTGTTCAGCCAGTTGTAGGTCGTCAGCAGCATGTTGGGTCCTAGCCCTCTCCAGACAGAGGCGGTGTCATTGTCAGAGAACTGCTCCTTTAGATGCATATTGTACCGGGATCTCGCCTTTTTCAACTCTTTTGAGAACTGGTATTTAGCGCCCTTGTAGCTTTCTCTGTCCTTGGCTCTGTGGGCTGCTTCTTTCTCCCTCCTCAGCTGTCTCAGTTTGGGTGTGAACCAGGGCTTATCGTTGTTGAAAATGACCCTGGTTTTTGTTGGAATAATGCTGTCCTCACAGAATTTTATGTATGACGTCACAGTGTCTGTATATTCATCCAAGTTGTCTGTGGCAGATCCAAACATGTTCCAGTCTGTTGTGTCCAGACACACGCGAAGCTCCTCCACAGCCTTGCAGTTCCACTTCTTAGAAGTTCTCACTGCAGGCTTGGAGAGCTTCAGCCTCTGCCTATATGAGGGGATGAGGTGAATCATGCGTGGTCTGAGAAGCCGAGAGCAGCTCGCTGCACGGCTCGATAAGCTCCACTGACTGTGGTGTAGCAGTGGTCCAGCGTGTTCTGCTCTCTTGTCGGGCGTTTAACAAACTGTCTGTACTTAGGCAATTCCTGGCTCAGATTTCCCTTGTTAAAGTCACAGAGGATAATAACTAGAGAGTCCGGAAAGGTCTGTTCCACACTTAGGATCTGCTCCGCGAGCGCACGTTGAGCCTCGTGCACGTCCGCGCCAGGCGGGATGTAAACAGCAGCCAGAATGAATGAAGCAAACTCACGTTTTAACTCTGCTTTAACTCTTACCACATCTACGCTGATGATATTCAGCTCCATATGTCCTTTATGCCACACCAGTTGGACAGGCTGGCCACACTTGTACACTGCCTGACCCAGATCAGTAACTGGCTGTCCAGCAACTTTCTTGTCCTAAATGCTAACAAGACAGAGACCCTGATCACTGCACCCCCGGAACTTCAGCCAAAAATCGAGCAAGAAATTGCCTCTTTTTGCCCATCAGCCAAGGCCAACATTAGAAACCTAGGAGTTGTTTTTGATCCAGCTTTAAGTTTAGACTCACACGTCAAAACCATCTCCTGCTCTTGTTTCTTTCAACTGAGAAACATTTCAAAAGTCCGTAAACTGGTTTCTACTGCAGATCTGGAAAAAATCATCCATGCCTTTGTGTCATCACGCTTAGACTACTGTAACGCTCTTTTTACTGGTCTCAGCAAAACCTCTCTCTCACGCCTTCAAGCCATCCAAAATGCAGCAGCCAGACTCCTAACCAAATCCAGCAGACGAGCTCACATCACCCCAGTTTTACAGTCCCTCCACTGGCTCCCGGTAGAATATAGAATACAGTTTAAAGTTTTAGTCCTGACCTATAGAGCTCTTAACAACCAGGCTCCAAGCTACCTATCTGAGCTTTTATCCCCACACACCACCTCTCGGAACCTCCGATCCACATCTGAAAACCTCCTGGCTGTTCCTCGAACCAGACTGAAAACCAAAGGGGACAGGGCCTTTCAGACTATTGCACCCAGACTTTGGAACAGTCTACCTTCAAATCTCCGTCTCTCTAACACCGTAGAGGTCTTTAAAAATCATCTAAAAACTCACCTTTCCATCCAGGCGTTCCCTCCCTAAATATTTAAAAAAGATGGCTTTGTTCGGGTTCACACCTTCACTTTGTTTATACTCATGATTTAATTTTCTACGTTTATCACTGCTATTGTTTTTCTGATGTTTTTATTGTTTAGTGGTATTTGCCCTGATCTTTATCATGTTGTACAGCTCTTTGTGATTTATATCTGTGAAAGGCGCTATATAAATAAACTTTTACTTACTTACTTACTTACTTACTTACTTACTTACTTACTTACTTACGTGGGGAGTAGAATGGCTTACAGTTTATGAAGAGGAATTCCAGGGCAGGAGAGCAGTACTGGGAGATCACAGTCACATCCGAACACCAGGCATTGTTGATGAAGAAGCAGACACCTCCACCTTTTGTCTTTCCTCCGGATAAGATCCGCTGTCTGCGCGGAGGAGCTGGAATCCCTCCAAATGGAGCGCGCAATCCGGGGTCTGCTCGTTGAGCCACGTCTCCGTGACGCATAAGACAGAAGAGGATGAAAAGTCTCTGTTTCGTCTCATCAGCAACGCCAGTTCATCCGTCTTGTTGCTAAGTGAGCGGACATTGGAGAGGAAGATCCCAGGTAAGGGCGTACGTGAGCCGCGTCTTCGTAGACGCACGAGCACTCCCGCATGATTCCCTCTCCTACGGCGTCTCACTTTCTTAATTAAAAAGTGGACCAAATCCGCCACACCCACTAAAAAAACTGGAAGTAGGTCCGTCGGCGTTGATGTTCTGACGTTTAGAAGCTCTTCACGGGTGTAAGAGCATGCTGGCACACAATTTACAGACAAAAACAAACAAAACACGACGCACGTTAGCACCAGGGCGTCCTTCCTCGGCGTCATCTTGGTTCATCATGGGGTATTCTCTTGCTTTGCTGATTGCTCACTGGAGGCAGCTGGTACAATTCTGCCAGAAGAAAAGGAAAGGAACCTGACCAAGCAGGCTGATTTGGAGCTCCTGAAGACGTTATTGTTGCTCTAATATAAAATTTTAGACACCCGCATGTCCTCCACATGTCTACAACATTTTTGGAAGACTCCTCTGTATTAACTTTCCAGAGCAGGTAGGAGGCGGATCGTTGCTCTGCTCGATCCTATGATGGGTGTATTCGTGCGGGGGGACAGAGCACATCCACCAGCCTTAGAGCACACTGGTCATGCTGGGATTCTCCAGAACGCACAGATTGCCAGTCCGATCCTGGCTG
>SSNQ01000552.1:596387-620533 GCA_006942095.1 Nothobranchius kuhntae | reverse complement strand
TTTTGCGTAGCTTATTGTAGAATGTTACCTGAGTTACTTCTCATTTCTCAAAGGTGTGGGTCACTGAAAACCCATTTTTAATAAATATTTCTAATTATAATCTGTCACAAGGCTGCCCAAACCTTTACATCCCACGGTAGGTTGGATCCTCCTATTGATACTGCATACCCAACTATTCCTCAGCTGGCAACAAGTTATTTTACCCAACTGGTGCAATTAGTTACTTCTCATTTTTTAAACAACCATGTGGAAAGACACATCTGGTGGTTGTGGAAAAGACAGAAACAACAAAAATTGGGTTAAGAAGTGTCCAATGCCTACACTGAAAGGATAGTAGGGACCCACTGTCTTCGAGGAAGAAATGTGGCCAGAAAAAAATCCTGAATTATCATGATCGTCGCTCACTTAAACGTCTGATGAGAACGAACAGAAGAAAAGCAACAGCAGAACTCAGGGTTAAGATTAATAGTGAAAATACGAGCATTTCCACACACACAGTGTGAAGGAAACTCAAGGGATTGGGACTGGACAGCTGTGCAGCCATAAGAATACCACTAACCAGTGAGGTGAACTGGAACAAACATCTTCAGTTTGCTAAGGAGCATAAAGATTGGACTCTGGAGCAGTAAAAGGAAGATCATGAGATGAGTCCAGATGGACCCTGTTCCAGAGGGATGGTGCATCAGTGGTAAGAAGAGAGGCAGATGAAGTGATGCACCCATCATGCCTAGTGGCTACTGTACAAGCCTGTGGGGGCAGTGCTATGATCTGGGGTTGCTGCAAATGATCAGGTCCAGGTTCAGCAACAGGATGTGCTCCAAGAACGCATTTGCTAGAGAGCATTCGGACAATTCAGAAGAGGATTAGGAGAATCTTATTTGGTCAGACGAAACCAAATTACAACTTTTGGGTGAAAACTCTACTCATCGTGTTTAGAAGAGAAAGAATGCTGAGTGGCGTCCAAAGAACAGCACTCATACTGTAAAGCACAGAGGTGGAAACATCACGCTTTGGGGCCTGTTTTCTGTGAAGAGACCAGGACGACTGATCCGTGTAAAGGAAGGAGTGAATGGGGCCATGCATCATCAATGATCCCAAACACACCACCCAGGTAACGAAGGAGTAGCTTCGTAAGAAATATTTAAAGGTCCTGGAGTGGCCTAGCCAGTCTCCATGTCTCAGCTCCATAGAAAATCTTTGGAGGGAATTGAAAGTCTATGTTGCCCAGCAACAGCCTCAAAACACCATTACTCTAGAAGTAATCTGCATGGAGGAATGGGCCAAAATACCAGCAACAGTGTGTGAAAACCTTGTGAAGACTCAGAGAAAACGTTTGACCTCTGTCCTTGTCAACAGAAGATGTATAATAAAGTATTGTGATGGACTTTTGATATTGACCAAATACTTATTTTTCACCATAATTTGCAAACATATTCATAAAAAATCAGACAAAGTGATTTTCTCGATTTATGTTTTCTCATTTTGTCTCATAGCTGAGGTACACCCATGATGAAAATTACAGGCCTCTCATCTTTGTAAGTGGAACAACTTGGAGTGGCGGTGGTACAGGAGTTAGGTGCTCGCCCCGGAATCAGAAGGTTGCAGGTTCGAGCCCCACTCAGTTTGTCACTGTCGTTGTGCCCTTGAACAAGACACTTAACCACCCTTGGTGGTTGGAGGGACCGGTGGCGCCTGCTCTCGGCTGCCTCTCCTCCGTCAGTGCGTCCCAGGGCAGCTGTGGCTACAATGTAGCTCATCCCCACCAGTGTGTGAATGTGTGTGTGAATGACGGATTGTGTTGTAAAGTGCCTGGAGGGTCCCAGGACTCTAGAAGGCGCTATGTCAAATACAGACCATTTACCATTTTACAACTTGCACAGTTGGAGGCTGACATAAACAGTGTATGGCATTTTAAAGATATTTAACTACATGTAACACTGTTGTTTTGTTTAATAGAACCAAACACTGTGTGTCTGTACAACCGAGACATGTGCTTCAGTTTCAGGGACAACATAATAAATGAATCAAACAGATAAAGAATTATTACCTTGTATTTGTTTTTAATAAGGTAGACCTATCTTTCCAGGTCACCTGAAACCTTTCTCATCTCCTGCAGGTAGCTACCCCTTACTGATACCCGTTTTGACATCTACAGCAGTCGCAGAGTCTGGACACGATAATTGGGTCTGACTGTCATTGACAGTCAACTCCCACTGAGTCCTTTCTCTTCTCCATTAGAAGGCACCAATTATTCAGAGGAAGAGACCTTATTATAGGAGCTACTGGTGACCTTTGTCACACTTCCTCTCCCGGATTCGACTTTCCAGAAGTGTGAAGCTCTCTGTGAAAACCACTAGCACAAGGCAAATGTCTTCTAATTGACCTCAATGCACTTTTCAGCTCATACATTAAAATTTAAAAGCTCCTAAGTTTTCATATAATCAATCCATAGTAAGGTTGATGATTAGATGATTATTTTTTTACCCATCGACGAGAGGCCAAACCTTTCAATGATCTTGTTTTATTTTATTTTTGCAAAGAGGGAAAGTAAATATGATTTAAGAGGTGTATGTATGTTTGTTCTACAAAAAGCCAAAAAGGGCATGAAAAGAAGATGTATCTCTGTAATGGGAGTAAAATTTGGGAATGAGGCTAAAATAGAATTAAAATTAGCAACTTCTCTTTCAGTTCTTAAAAAACTTATCAGTAAAAATATTTTTGAAGAGTATTAATTTGATGTTGATGGATGGATTTGTGTTTTTTTTTATTTGGGTTGTTGGTTCTTTGCGGGAAATTTAAAAATTGTTTTGTAAGTAGGTTAGGCAATTATATAAGCTAATGCTTCTGCCTAAACCTGTTCAGTCATGAGATACCAAATGGACACCATATACAAATGAATGTATATGTTAGTGAGAAATGGTATTTGTATCTATTTGTATGACATGTTATTGTACACATTATCTTAAGATGACTGAATAAATTGATCATTCATTCATTCATTCATTTTACAGTGGTATTTTTTATGCATGTGAATTAGTCTTGAGGATGGAACATTACATATTTCCAAGTCAAACCAGCATGCAGACTATCTGCCCCTGCCACTATAATCCACAATCTCATTCTTTCGATCATTACCCAATACTCTGTATTCTATACTCTTGCTTTGTACAAATATATATATATATGTATATATACACACATAATATACATTAGAAAACTCCAACAATACCTATCTGGGTCTTAGGGGTAGAAGCCCTATGCTGATTTTATCATGAAACCTGCTCTACAAATACAATTTGATCTGATCTCTGAGGCTAAGCCTGGCCACCCTAGAGAGACAGCTCATTTTGTCCACTTTGCCACCTTGCTCTTTAGTCATTACCCAAGGCTCATGCCCATAGATCAAGACTGGAAGAGAAGATTGACAAGAAAATGAGAGCTTTGTTTCATTGCTTAGCTCCCTCTTTATCACAATAGTCCAGTTCTGTATCCGCATCACTGCAGATGCTGCCCCAATCTACCTGTCAGTCTCCGGTTTGCGTGGCCTGTTGCATGTTTTCCTTCTGAGGAGGTGGCAGCTGATTAAACCCAACATGAATGAAGAGAAAAGGGACATGATCTGATGCTGGAGGGATAGAAACTAGATGATACGGGAGGATGCTTGTATGGGGTGGGGGTGATGTGAGTGTGAGTGTGTGTGTGTGTGTGTGTGTGCGTGACCGTCATTTCACCTGCTCTGGAAGAAAGAAATCAGTTACACCTTCAAAAAAAGAGTGATGCACAAGTACTACAGCATTTCTCTCCAAAGTCTAGGTGGGGGGTGGGTACTGCAGCAGAGAGAAGCACAGATATAAAAAGAGACTGTTGGGAGAAGGAACAGATGGAAAGATGAAGGAATCCACATTTATTTCAATGAGGTGCTAAACATAGCGGAGCTTTTAACATTACATAGTGATTCCAACATTCTAAAGTCATTAAAACACACCCACCCTTCACTGGTTAGAGCCACTGTGTACTCCACGGGGCTGTATAGTTAGGCTGAGTAGTAAGACTATAGCGTTGGACTGCATCAAGTAGGACTGTTTAAAGTTAAATTGTATTGAGTGAAGCCTCATTTACGCCAGCTGTGGATTGTGTGCAGAAAATCTCTGCAACGTTGCTCACAAGGTAACACCATAAAATCTACGTTTGTAGAGAGGAACTGGTACACAAAAGCCGAAATGGTCTTCTCGTACCATCATGCACTGTGTGAACCGGTACCCTTGTCATCATTAATAACAAAATAAGTCAGACAGAATGATGCAACATGGGCTTTATTTAGAAATAAACTAAATGCACCTCACTGGCACATGTCTCACTTATGTAAATTCTTCAACTTCATGACAATCTGCATGCAGCATCCAGAGAAAAACGAAACTGTGTGCAAAGATTCTGCAGCTTTGCATCCAGTTCTGCACCGCACCGCAGCCACTGTACATGCTCTGATTAGACTCAATGATTTTTGCAAAATCACTTTGGATTGGATTCACTTTGTGTAAATGAGGTGTAGAAATGCATAACACTGAACTGTGTAGACACAAACTACATAGAGTTAGACTGTTTAGAGTAAGACTGTAAAGATCTGGTTTGAATGTGGTTGGACTGTATGGAATAGGACTTTTTAAAGTTAGATTATAAAGTTGGATGGTATAGAGTGGGGCTGAATAGATCTGCGTAGTTAGAATACATAGAGCTAGACTGTATAGAGATAGACAAAAGAGTTTGCCTTTAAATAGAGCTCCGGACCCCACGTGACTCTCAGTTAGTAGACGCCATATTGGCAGGTAAAAGAAGCTAAACAAACACAGATGTAAACATGAACATGAACGGGATCCGCTTGGATTTTACTTCGTCGGAGTTTACTTCACACTTTAAAACCGAAGAAATCGTTTTATATAGTCAGAAATTAAAAAGACTAAACATCTCCGACCCTTACCGTGCCCCTGGGATACTTTTTAAAAACGCCAGAAGCTGTCGGAGCGGACTTCTTACTGGACCTGGCCGGGGAACCCCTTGGGATTTCCCCGGAGGAGCTGGCTCAGGTGGCTGGGGAGAGGGAAGTCTGGGACTCTCGACGCTACTGCCCCCGCAACCCCACTCCGGATACGCGGATGAAAATGGATGGATGGACAAATAACATAGATTTACACGTAAGTAGTTTAAATAGAGTGCTGTGCTGTTTGAATGTATAAACTGAACGCCAAGAGAAATCACTAGTTTGATTTTTTCCGTGAATAAAATAAATATGTCAGGCAGGAGCGTCTCAGGATCTGTCTGAGATCTGTCTCGGTGAGACAGATAATAGCAATCCAAAGTGCTTTTTATGTGTGATCTGATAATTGATCAACCATTGCTTAAAAATTAAATACAGCTTAGCCGGTTGATTGCTGTGATCATAAAACACGTAAACGGCAGCACGCAGATCTCACGAGGCAACGTTTTACGTGATGTTTACTTGCTGCTATGAGTAATAAGACAGAAAAAGCCACGCCAAAATAAGTTTAGGAAGCCGACTAAGAATCGTAATAAAAGCATTTAAAATAAACACCACACACAGTTGAGGAAACGTTGGTTTAAGTACCTGATATGAAGTGGTCGCTGCATAAGCGAAAACCTTTACTCTCGGGATCCCACAGCTTCATTTTAGCCCGGTCACTAGCGCGTTTTATTACAATGATCCAACGTTTGCGGCGCTCCGGATCTTGGGGAATCCTGTAGATGGCTCATTCCTTATGTCGTCCACGTCTGTTCTGCATCCTGGGGCACAACAGGAATCTACCATATTTCCTGTCTGATTGAGTTTTCTGACAATAACAAATAGTCCAGCTGCGGGCTTCTGCATGCCAATATGGCGCCGTTTCGATTTGAACTGTTGCATGCTGGGAGAAGTGACGTCAACTCCCGGAGCTCTATAGGTGGCCTTTAATGAGTTAGACAATAAAAAGTTAGACTGTATCAGGAAGGGATGGACTGCATAGAAGCAGTATTGTTTTCGTTAATGATGATGATGACTAAATGATTTTGTTGACGCCCAATTTTTGTCATGATGAAAATGAAATGCTGATGAGCTAAAAATAGCTCTTTGGTGATGAGAACATGACGAGATGTAGAGAGGTTTTTGTTGACAAAACTGGTCTGGAAGGAGAGGCCTCCTTGCCTGTTTGACAGTCCAAACAATAAAAGGCTGACAGGACCTCTTTAGCAATTGGCACCATTCATTATTCATTAAAAAAAGCTTTTTACATCTTCAACTTCTGAGCAAGATTAAAGCCTACCTCCCCCTGATCTATTTACTGTAATAAATCATGCCCTCATCACATCTTGCCTCAGTCTGTAGGTCTTCCACAAACACATACCAAAATATAAGGAGCCTGTAAAATGCAGCAGACTCCTCCTCCAGCTACCCTACATTGACTTCCAGTGGTTTTAAGGATCCATTTAAAAATGTTATTAGTTTTTAAAGTGGAGATTTACTGAGAAATGTATAATACTTTTTAAATAAGATCGGTCACTGTAAGCTTCACATGCATAAATTAGTCTTTAACCCCCAGGAGCTGAAAACATCCCAGCTCTTGCATGGCCAGCCTGTTGGGGATGCTCTGCATCGGCGTATACGGCAGCGTGTTCTGGTTCCTGTTAATGTTCAGCAACTTCACACAGCTATTGAAGAGGAGTGGACCAATGTTCCACCTGATCAACTCTGTGGGACAGAGTTGTGTTGAACTGCATGAGGCAAACAATGGCCAAACCAGATACACACTGATTTTGTTTAATGTACATATAATTTTAGATTTGACAAGGACAAAATTGCCCCTCCTCTTCCTCCACCTCTTTATGCAGTCGGCTACCTCGAAAACCGTGCTTCCTGCAATTTGCTGCGCGTCGTTGAACTTCTTCAGTCATAGGTGTATGAATATTCATATCATTGGACTTCTTCTGCTAGATATTCTCCAACCTACTCTGTATCTGTCACTAGATATGTTTGTCACCTGTTTTTCTTTTCATTTCTTTCTCTGTTTCTGCTTTGCAAGCCCGACTCGGCCCGCTCAAGATTCGTAAGACCACCACAGCCAAGCTGACGCGCCTGGCTTATCCAGTCAGGTTCGGTGTCAGGTTGAAATTGGAATCCCTTAGCTCAGATGTTTGTGAATGTAAGGCACAGCATGCTTCAAGCTTCCGGATGAACGAGGGTAAACTGGTGTATGGGTTTACCCATCATGCTACGGTTCCAGCGGAACAGAAATGCTTGAATGGAGGAATCTGATGGCTCCAGTTTCCAAATAAAAGTTTAGATTTAAAACCTGAAAGTTTGACAGGTTGAGTTGCTCCTCCACATTTCTGTCTTGCAGACTTTACATTTACCATCAATGCACACCGAGGATCGAACACCAACACAAGCCACACTTATCAGTGTTGTTTTGGTGCTTCAGAGCAGAATCTGGGTCACTGAGGAAGTTGGTCAGTAGCATCTCATAAACCAGCTTCATCAGATTTATTTTTAATGAGTTTCTACACTGATGCCTTACACGTGACTGGATTGCATTTATGCAAAAGTGAAAAACATCTGTCTCCTTCAAAGAAGCTGAAGTTTTACTTTCATTAAACATAAAAAGTCACACATAGCTTCATCGTATTTGAGGTGTGAATTATTGCAAGGATGTGAAACACAGGATGGTCGTTAAAACGTGTCATCTAACCACACATACAGTTCTTATCTTATGTGGTGAAATGATGAGTGGCTGCAGCACTATCCACCAGACGAGGATCATTTTCCCTGTTTAGCAGAGCTCCACGTTCAGCCTGGATGAAGTTCTGAGTACCGAGTCCCCACTGATGCTCTGCCTGGGTCTTCAATCACACTGCACAGATCTGTGTCAACATTAGAGGGCATTTAATGTTGAATGAGCACATTTCCCTGAAGGCAGCCTCACCAGTCAGAAGAAAAAAAATGTTTACTCTCATTTAAAACCTCATTCTTTTTCACATGCCTGCAAACTGTTCTAATTTAGCTGAACAGCTTTGAACGAGACTGGAAGTTAAACTCAGATGTGATGAGTTTTACTCCATGTGATCAGGTTGTTTCTCCTCAGCTGGACTTCAGAGCTGTATGATACTAAAATGACTACATTAACATTTTTTTAAATGAAACCTTTATTTGTATTCAACATGATAACAACTCCAAACAAGCAAACACTAAAGGAAAGAACCTGTTAGCTCAAAGACCTTCTCATTTGAAGGAATAATGGTGAACCAGGAGAGCTAACACAAAAGCTTGGATTACAAAACAAAATGAACAAAACAGTGGAAAGGGCTCATGGCTCCATACCCTGGTATCATGGCACAAGAACAAGCTCAGACCCGCCTGCATGAAAAAGCTGTTAGATAAATAGTGTAATGATTTAGCTGACACATTCATAGGGCTCACCTTTTATTTGATCTCTCTCTTCCGTTCTATTCTTACAGATTTAGGCTAGAATTCTTAAAAGTTTTCCAATTCTGTAAGGATTTTGCTGCACACCCTTGGGCCTGGGCCCACTGCAGATGTGATGATGGGGTGGAAGGGGGGAGGGGGGAGGGTAGAATCACATGACTGCTGGATGGAGGTCACACACACATATAGATTTATGAATTTCAAGCACCTGTCAACACTTTAAAGTGGTATTTATCTCATATTTTTGTATTAATCTGCAATGGTCCCTAGTAGGAACGAATGCCTTGTAAGTTGTACGCAACAGAAAAATGCTGTAGTGCACTAGGGGCCAGCAGCAGCATCTCAGGAGGTGGAATGGGATGACCAGTAATCTGAAGGTTGCACGTTCAAACCCAGCTCCCACCAGAGGATGCTGCTGTTTTCAAGACACTTACCGTACATCCTCTAATACAGACCCGGGCCTTTATTCACTCAAGCACATCCTGGTTCAGGCTTCTTTTGGAAGGAGGCCAGAGTTAGAGGCAGGCTTCAGTTTAAATTTGAGCAAAATAAACAACCAGTAGAATGAATCAAATCAAGATTTTGTATCCATTTGAACCTATAAAACGCTAGGTTTCTATATTGAAAATGTTCATTTAACATTGTACGTACGTACGCATATCGAACATTTACAACAAACACCGTTATTTCGCTGGAGGATTAACCCTAACCCAAATCTCATATTACACTGCAAACCAAAAGCCTTTTGTGAGTCTGAAAGCCTCCAACTGTTGTATTTCAGGTTGCTTAACAATTTAGAGGGCCAGAGAAGCTTTAAATGACCGTGTCTTGTTTATGCTGGTGAGATGTGCGATTTAAATTTTGTAATTAACTCGTAATGATAGCTAATGCTAACGGTGAGTACGTGCTAGGATCTACTTATAAATAACCTTTTATGCCTTTTTAAATCCAAATTTCGGATACATTTGTTTGATTTCATTAAGGTATTAACACCATGCTACAACACTCAGCTAACTGCTAAAAACACTAGCACTCTAAAAGCTATTTGCAGTGAGGACATGTGGAAACAGGATCAAACTTTTAACCTGCTGTTTTTTGTAGCGGTGTTTCTAAATAACAGTTCAATAAAACGCCATTAAAATCCTTCAGTAAACCCTTACCTGTGATGAAGTGATCACTGCAAACTTTCCGTTCCCTTTCTGCTCATCTTGCAGCCGGACGTTAAGATCCCCTATTCCGTTTTCGTTCAGTAAGTTTCAGTAAGTCCTTTGTGGCGCACTACTTTCCACACACACAAACACACACACACACACACACACACACACACACACACACACACACACACACACACACACACACACGCACACACGCACGCACACGCACGCACGCACACACACACACACACACACACACACGCACACACACGCACACACACACAGTAATGGAGTAGTGATGGGAATTCCGGCTCTTTTTAGAGAGCCGGTTCTTTTGGCTCAGCTCACCAAAAAGAGCCGGCTCTTTCGGCTCCCAAGCGGCTCCTCAGATTTTCTGTTGTGTAGAGTACATTTATAACCAAAATAATGCTAAACTATATGTAAAATGATTTACTAATGTAAAAAAAGCAATATATCAAATATTTATCACTTCTATGGATTCAATAACTGAACACTTTAAGAAATCTCCACTTTCCGACTGCTGGCGCTCATTTTCTCACCGTCTTCGTCACACTCTCCTCCCTCTCGCTAGCCTTTTTCCTCCTCATTCCCTCTCGTCTCCCTCCTCCCACATGTGCTCTGCTGTGTGTCTGTCTGAGTATGATCCTCCCTCTTCCCCGCCCCTACTGCTCTGTGTGTGGACAGTCTGGACACGCAGTTACACATATTGACCAATCGCCTGTAGCTTTCACCAAGGGGGGGGGGAGTGGGGGGGAGGGTCTCCCAATGACGAGCCGGCTCCCGTCGTTCACTTCAAAGAGCCGACTCTTAGAGCAGGTTCGTTCGCGACCGACACCACACTATAATGACATCACTATAGGGGGTCCATTCATTATGATTTATGTTCTGTTATTTCTGATTGAGTTACAGACAAAAGGTTTGTTATTGAAATGATTTATTTAGTGTTGGACATTTGTAACAGGTTCTTTAGAAGCAGAGGGACTGGCCACCCTTCCTGTGTAAAGAGGAAATGTTGGTTAAATGTCAATATGTGTTTAAGTTAATCTCCAAAGTTTCACTCACCTTTCTGGTAGTGTCTCCTCAGCTGGGCGGGTCAGCAAAGGGAAGTTTGTGTCCCAGGTGCTGCTGGAGCATACCACTTAAATAAGGAGGTGTGATTCCTGGAGGAGTTATGTGAAACCTAGTTTATTTTGTTTGAATGAACTTGGATTTATTTAGTCAATATAATTTGTATTTATGTAAATAATGTTTGGTATCATTTATTATTTGGTGGTTGGGTTTGGTAAATATTATTTAGATATTATTTCTTTGATTACCCCTTCTCTTGGTTTCTTCCAATCATTCACTTGGTTATAAAAGGCAGTGAGTTGTCTGTGAAGGTTCTCAGTCATCCAGGTCATTGTAGTCTAATGAGCTTTGAAAGAAAAGCGTCTGGACTTCTTTGAGTTGCTTGAAGACGTTTCACCTCTCATCCGAGAGGCTTCTTCAGTTCTAAGGTCAAATGGTGAAGAGTCGTCGTCATCTTCCTCCGCTTAACCGGGTCCGGGTCGCGGGGGCAGCATCCCAACTAGGGAGCTCCAGGCCGTCCTCTCCCCGGCCTTGTTCACCAGCTCCTCCGGCAGGACCCCAAGGCGTTCCCGGACCAGATTGGAGATGTAACCTCTCCAACGTGTCCTGGGTCAACCCGGGGGCCTTCTGCCGGCAGGACATGCCCGAAACACCTCCCCGGGGAGGCGTCCAGGAGGCATCCTGACCAGATGCCCAAACCACCTCAACTGGCTCCTTTTGATCTGGAGGAGCAGCGGTTCTACTCCGAGTCCCTCCCGAATGTCCGAGCTCCTCACCCTATCTCTAAGGCTGAGCCCGGCCACCCTACGGAGGAAACTCATTTTGGCCGCTTGTATCCGCGATCTCGTTCTTTCGGTCATTACTCCTTGAACCGTCACCTTATCGTGGTGGAGGAGTTTGAGTGCCCTAATGATCCTAGGAGCTATGTTGTCTGGGGCACTTAGTGCCCCTGGTAGGGTCTCCCATGACAAATTGGTCTTAGGTGAAGGGTGAGACAAAGAACGGTTCGAAGGATCTTTCATGGCGGTTAAAACGAAGAGTCGGAGTACCCGGCCCGGAGGGTCACCGGGGTCCCACCCTGNCCGTCGTTCACTTCAAAGAGCCGACTCTTAGAGCAGGTTCGTTCGCGACCGACACCACACTATAATGACATCACTATAGGGGGTCCATTCATTATGATTTATGTTCTGTTATTTCTGATTGAGTTACAGACAAAAGGTTTGTTATTGAAATGATTTATTTAGTGTTGGACATTTGTAACAGGTTCTTTAGAAGCAGAGGGACTGGCCACCCTTCCTGTGTAAAGAGGAAATGTTGGTTAAATGTCAATATGTGTTTAAGTTAATCTCCAAAGTCTCGCTCACCTTTCTGGTAGTGTCTCCTCAGCAGGGCGGGGCAGCAAAGGGAAGTTTGTTTCCCAGATGCTGCTTTTAAGCTGCTGGAGCATACCACTTAAATAAAGAGGTGTGATTCCTGGAGGAGTTATGTGAAACCTAGTTTCTTTTGTGTGAGTGAACTTGGATTTATTTAGTCAATATAATTTGTATTTATGTAAATAATGTTTGGTATCATTTATTATTTGGTGGTTGGGTTTGGTAAATATTATTTAGATATTATTTCTTTGATTACCCCTTTTCTTGGTTTCTTCCAATCATTCACTTGGTTATAAAAGACAGTGAGTGTTAGTGCTAGTGTTGGTGACAAGACATGCTGCAATAAAGCCACCTCAACCTGATTTATTTGTTTGCCTCTCCTTCAAACCATGTGCCGCTGCAGGTCTACGCACGCACGCACGCACGCACGCACGCGCGCACACACACACACACACACACACACACACACACACACACACACACGTACATACGTTTGTTTTTGTCTTGATCACACGTAATTTGGGTCATTTTACACCCAGTCAACAAAGACAATGAGGCTCTGTGCTGTAACGGCTACCTCCTGACCCAGCTCTGTAGTTGGTGACGTGGATGCAACATTGTGTGAAACCGACTTGACCCCTCCTACCCCCCGCCCTGTGGACATACCAACAATGTTGATGCCTGCTGAGATTAGAGGCCGGCCACTATTAAAGACCAGCCTTTATTTACCCCCACTGATAGCGAGACTGGCTAATGTAGGAGACCTGGCCGGTAGTGAAATACAGGGCAATATTAGAGAATTTACGGTAATCTGCCCTGCCTGCCGGTGGTGGTCGGAAGGACCGGTGGCACCAGTGCATGACAGACCTCACTCCCATCAATGCACCACAGGGTAGCTGTGGCTACATTAGCATCTCAGCGCTAGCGTGTGTCTGGGTGGATGACTAATTGTCTTGTAAAGAGCCTTGGGGGGTTGTAGAACCCCAAGAAGGTGCTATACAAATACAGGCCATTTACCAATTGTTTCAAGGACTAGATCAGAGTTGAGCTAAACACGGCAGGTTTAGAGTCTTACCCCCTGATGTTTGAACATCTCTCTTTTGATTGGCTAACAACAATATGACTCTACCACTGACTGTTTTATTTGCACCGTTGATATTTTATCTCCATGAATAGCACGAGCTTGAAGGAGTTCTGCTGTGTGGACGAGTTGCGAATGCTAATGGTTAGCTTCTACTTGCAAATGCTAACGGTTAGCTTAGTAGAAGATCGGCCACTATTAAAGACCAGCAGTAGGCAGCAGTAGCTCAAGTTGTTGAGCGGGTTGTCCAGTAATTGGAAGGTTGCAGGTTTGATTCCAGCTTCGGACAGAGAATGCTGCTGTGTCCTTGGGCAATCCACTTAACCCACCTGTCCTGCTGGTGGTGGTCAGTGAAGAAGAAGAAGAAGAAGAAGAAGAAGAAAGTATCATTCTATGGCGCCTCTCAAGATAAAAATGACGAGGCGCTTCACAAAAGCAAAAAATGTAAAAATATAAAAAAGCATTTAGAAAATGTTTAAAAGTATATTTAAAATGAGCAAAAATAGGCAATTTTGATTAAAAAAATGTTAAGAAAAAGAGAGTGAACAATGGGACCGGTGGCGCCAGTGGTCGGTAGCCTCGCCTCTGTCAGTGCGTTGTGTATGTACTGTACCTTAACTCCTCTGCCACCATCACCCCAGTGGAAAGTGGAAAGGCACATTTCCACTATCAGAATTTCTGGCTAACTTTACTAAATCTCCAGAATAAACGGCTCTCCAGGCCAGTCCAAAAGGACAAGCGCCCCAGGGCAGCTGTGGCTACTTCGTAGCTCATCCCCACCAGGGTGTGAATGTGTGAATGGGTGAATGGTACACTGTAGTGTAAAGCGCTTTGGAGGTGCTATACAAGTGCAGGTCATTTATCATTTATCATTCTCTGCTGTTTCCTGAAAGCTAAACTCAGTCAGTATGGGTGAGTCCATTAATGTTACGTGACAGTGTGACTTAAATCTGTCAGGATTTTCTAATTCGAGTTTCACCATCTATTTTCTATCAGAAGCTAATGCAGGAGATAGGTGTAGGAGACTATTTTCATGTTCAACCTGCATGGAAAACTGATTATAATCAGAAAAAAAATGTTAAATGTGTTTTCAGAACCTCTTAAATATTTTTCATGACTTTTGACACTTCAGTAGGGGGGGACTGCAAAAGTCCTTACCAAACAACCACGAAAGGTATAATAACCTGATTAATTATAGAATAAAATAAATTCATAACTTTACTCATTGAACCAACAGGACCTATAATGGGCCATTCCCATCTGTACCGGGTCGGCCCGGGCCGGGTAGCCCCAGTCGGCCCCAGCCTGGCCCGGTTGATTCCACACATCCTTGTCTTAAGCCCATGTGGGCTGATTCTACCCACCAATCAGAGGCTTGCTCTAATGGAAGGTGTGAATTTGCTGTCAGCAGTGGGTGTGTTGGCCCTGGTCGGCCTGAAGCAGACCCCCTCGAGAAGAGGGCTGAGAATGAGCCTTGGTTGGCCCGGAAAAATACCAGGCCACCCAGATATGTAAACAACCTACGCTACCCGGCCCGGGCCGACCCGGTACAGATGGGAATGGCCCATTAGTGATGTACTGTACCTTTTTTCGGCACATCATCAGGAGATCTGTTAGATAACTAATTTCAGAATGCTCATAATGGAACTGTTTAATCCAGTTAGGATGAGACCTTTTCGCCAGTGTGTCTCTACACTGTGTTTTCTGGAACTGACACATTGGACAGGAAGGTCTCTTCCACTGAGGAGGAGGGGCCAAGGTGTGAAGGGGTTAGGGGATTATGTGGGATGTATCCAGGTGGAGAAGGGACCTTTTGGTGTAAGCAGATTAGTGGTGAATTAAAAAACACAGGTCAGGATTTTTCCTGTAAATCAAGTTAATTGAAACTATTGAATCATAGTCATTGGAGAGTAACTGTATTAAAGATTAAGTATGACCTGAACGACCTTCACCTGGGAGTTAAAGTACCTGGGACCTGATGGTTCCAGCCCGAGACAGACTGGACCCTGAGGATCTAGAGAACTAAGAATCTATCACATCTATCGAGTTATTTTTAGAACTAGTTCCTCGGCATTTGTGACACCGGTTTTTTGATTGCTTTTTTAATAATGGAAATATCATCACATGAAGGCAATGTGTTAATTAAACCTGTTTACAGATGTTTAAGAAGTCCCATTTTGTGATCATTTAAATTTGACCGGAGGTGATTTGACTGAAATATAAATGTGTGTGTGTGTGTGTGTGTGTGTGTGTGTGTGTGTGTGTGTGTGTGTGTGTGTGTGTGTGTGTGTGTGCCCCAGCTGCCCTGGGGCACACTGACAGAGTTACTGCTGTACACCAGCACCACCAGTCCCTCTGACCACCAGTGGGCAAGTAGATTGAAGTATCTTGCTCAAGGAAACAATGACTGCCAAAGATGGGGTTAGAACCTACAATCCTCCGGTTACAGGGCAGGCACTTAACTCCTCTGCCACCATCACTCCAGTGGAAAGTGGAAAGGCACATTTCCACTATCAGAATTTCTGGGTAACTTTACTAAATCTCCAGAATAAACGGCTCTCCAGGCCAGTCCAAAAGGACAAGCTTCCAGGTCATTTCAGAAACCAGATGTTTGTTTGTTCAGGACTCAGGAGGTAAATGAGACTTCAGACTGAGCTCTGAACAGACAGTGCTGTAAAAAACTCACTCGTAGTACATTCTGTGAAAAACATTTTGTTATTTCTCAGCTTGGGGAATGTTGTGTTGTGTGTGAGGTCAGGGAAATACATGAGTCTCACACCTATTGTGTGGAGCTACAGACTTCTGATGCTCTTTTGTCGCTTCTCTAGACATGTTCCAGCTATGAGGAAGGTGACATTCCCCTCATGTCCATGACATGGTTAAACTGGCTTCTTGTGATGATATAATTCAGCAGTAGTGGAGTTAATGGGAGTTAATGGGATCAAGAGTCAGGAAGACACGTGTCTTTGGAGACCCGATCCAGAAAAGTATAACAGAAGAAACCCTCACTCAACACATACAGTTGTAAAACCAGTTAGTCACAGCTAGGGATGGGTACCGAATTCGGAACTTTTTAAGGTACCGACCGAATTCCATAGTACCGACCGAGCACCGATTCACGTCATTTCAAACAGTGCCTCTTTTCGGTACCCGTCCTTCATAACGAGAACTTGCCAAGACAGCTGCGCATGTGCAAGAGCGTTATGTCGTTGGTCACTGCGAGCCAGTTGTAAACAGAGCAGCATGGTAGAAAGAACGCACGCTAACGCTTGGGTCCAATTCACTAAATGTGATGGGTAACTGGGTGATGATGAAACCAGCGACAACGATCTAAGTGAGACATCCTCATCTTAATCTGCTCCGGTAGGTAAATAAAATGTTTAAGATAAAGTTTGCCTGATATGTTAGCTTCCGTTTCGCTAATGGTGCGTTCGCTTTCTCCTCGGAACTCCAAATTTCCGACTAGAAGAACATGAACGCGCTCTAAAGTTTGGCTTCACTTTACTAAATGCGACGGGTGATTGGGTGAAGATGAAACCAGCGACAACGATCTAAGTGTGAGGCATCATCGTTTTAATTTGCTCCAGCAGCTAAATAAACTGTTTAAGGTAACGTTAGCTTGATAAATTAGCTTCCATTGCCACCATTGTTATCAGCGAATGGTGCGTTCGCTTTCTCCTCGGAAATTCTGACTTCCCAGTAGGAAAAATCAAATGAGCAAAGACGGCCAAAGGAATGAAGATACACAGTAAATTTAGTTCACAGTAAAGATGTTTGCTTCAGTTTAATTATCAGCTTATAAAACTACAAGGATGATGTTAAAATACAAACAGTTGTATGTTATTTATCGTGATATTTATCAATTATGGTTATATATTGAGAAAAATATATATTTAATTATAAAAGAGAATTCAAATATTAAACACTCAAAAGTATCGAAAATTGGTACCGTTAAGTACCGGTATCGATTCCTAGGTACCAGGAATTGGTACCGAATTGATTCAAATGTCAAAGGTACCCATCCCTAGTCACAGCATTTGCATCAGTATGTGTAGATAAGTCTTGGAAATATGGGATGTTTACCAATTATCTGAAAGATGTTTAGCAGACTGCTAATTGTTAATAAATACATACACTCACTGGCCACTTTGCCAGGTACACCTGGCTAATACCGGGTTGGACCCCTTTTGCCTTCAGAACTGCCTTAATCCTTCGTGGCATAGATTCAACAAAGTACTGGAAGCATTCCTCAGATATTTTGGTCCATATTGACATGATAGCATCACGCAGATGCTGCAGATTTATCAGCTGCACATCCATGATGCAAGTCTCCCGTTCCACCACATCCCAAAGGTGCTCTATTGGACTGAGATCTGACTGTGGAGGCCATTTGAGTACAGTGAACTCATTGTCATGTTCAAGAACCCAGTCCAGATAATTCAAGCTTCATGACATGGTGCATTATCCTGTTGGAAGTGGCCATCAGAAGATGGGTACAGTGTGGTCATAAACGGATGGACATGGTCAGCAACAATATTCAGGTAGGTTGTGGCATTGCAACGATGATCAATTAGTACTTAGGGGCAAAGGAAATGTCCCCCACACCATTACACCACCACCAGCAGCCTGAACCAATGATACAAGGTAGGATGGATCCATGCTTTGACTTTGTTAAAGCCAAATTCTGACCCTACCATCCGAATGCCGTAGCAGATATTAAGAATCGTCATACCAGATAACATTTTGCCAATTTTCTATTGTCCAATTATGGTGAGCCTGTGCCAATTGTAGCCTCAGTTTTCTGTTCTTAGCTGACAGGAGTGGCACCCAGTGTGGTCTTCTCCTGCTATAGCCCATCTGTCTCAAGGTTCGACATTGACACGTAGTGCGTTCAGAGATGCTCTTCTGCGTACATTTGTTGTAGGGCTGGGTGATATGGCCTAAAATCAATATCACAATGTATTGAGGAATTCACCTCGATAACGATAAATGGACGATAACTACAGGTATGTGCAGAAACAAAAGTTGTCCTCTAGATGGGGCTGTCACGTGTATTATGTTGAGTCACATTTTTACGTGACTCAAGGTGGTACAGCTTCTTAAAGGGACATGAATGTTGCACACATCTTTTCATTTTTTTATTATCAAATTTATTGACACGGGAAAAATTCTCCCTAAAAGTCAGACATTTTGATAACGATAAATTTTGGATTTATTGCCCAGCCCTACTTGGTTGTAAAGAGTGGCTGAGTTACTGTTGCCTTTCTATCATCTCGAAATAGTTTGACCATTCTCTCCTGATCTCTGCCATCAACAAGGCATTTTCATCCACAGAACAGCTGTTAACTGGATGTTTCCTCTTTACGGACCATTCTCTGTAAACCCCAGAAATGGTTGTGCATGACAATCCTAGAAGATCAGCAGTTTCTGAAATACTCAGTCCAGCCTCTCTGGCACCAACAACCATGCCTCGTTCAAAGTAACTTAAATCACCTTTCTTCCCCATTCTGAAGCTCAATTTGAACTGCACTGAGTTGCCACTATGACTGGCTGACTAATAATTTTTGTTAATGAGTAGTTGGGCAGCTAGTGTACCAAAAAAAAGTGGCCAGCGAGTGTATATTTACAAAAGATTTTTGCTTTTGCAATGGAACATGGGTGCCCGGAAGAATGAAGAAATGAATGCAAGTCAATGAGGCTAAAAACTATATTTTCTAATTCCGCTTGTTTTGTGCCATGGATTTCACATATGATATCCATGAATGTTAAAGATGCATTTTAATACCAATGACGCACTTATTTTCAAATGGGGTGAAACATTATTTTTGGTTTTGTGTGAAAATAAGTCCAGGACTTATGTGCTTCACGAAAGTGATGTCATCAAACTCGACACGGAGAAAAACTGAGGGAAAAGGGCTGTAAGTTCAGCGAACTTCAAATCCTTTCTTCAGGAGGTAAGAGACACCATGGCCATTTGGTAAGTAGCAGCAACGCTAGAGGAAAGAAGACTTTGTGGTGATGTCATATATGTGACGTGCCGATGTCTGATTTGTAGTCGTGTTTTTTTTTCGTGTCCTGTCTTTCTGTGAAACAAACAGAATTGATGTCTGAATGCTGGTGACAAGCCTTACAGATTTACTCTCAGGTGGAGCATCAAAGCTTCTGCTTTTAATGTCACGCCTGATACTTAAAACTTTATTGTTATTGTTTTTTTTGAATGCTTGTAATTCCGACCAGACACGGAGTCAGAAGTGAAAGAGAAAGGAAGAGACAAAAGGAAGGGGGAGGGGGGTCCACAAAAATAAATGATCAATGATGAACAAGAGTCTGCTTCTAGACCTGCAGAAGGAGGAAAAAAAAGAGAAAAGGGACACACAACAATACAACAGGAGCAAACTATCACTGTGTCAGCCTGATGAGGAAATATAAAATCAACATTGTTTTACTGAACAATCACAATAATAAATCACAGTGTATAAAGTGCCAACCACAGCCTTAAGACATGTGTTGAACGTGCCCAAGTCCATAAATATGAGAACACCATGTGAGCACCTGTGTGCATACCCACGCTTGTATATGTAAGGTTTCTCTATAGGAGCATCCAACAGAGAGTGTGGGGGCCTCAGATCTGTCCCCCAAAGATGAGTAGGAGATGGAAGGAGCTCCAAGTCTCAGAGATCCAGGAGCTGCCCCAGAGCACAGGGACCCCAGGGAGACAGCAACCAGAAAAGCCCCTGCCCCTCTCAAGAGGCACAGAGGATCGCCCCGGGGGGCCACAACCAGCAGCCGGCAGAGTCCCAGGAGATATCGGCGGCAAGCCCACAGGCCCGCCCGCAGCCTCCCACCCCCTAGCCGGCCGAGCCCGGGACCCAATGACCCGGGACCCAGGGGCGACCACCCCCGCTGGGGACCCAGCAGAGCCCAGGGACCCAGACCCCACCAGGCAGCCACCGGGATTGGTCAAGCAGATGCCAAAAATCTTAAATTCCCTGACCCGGGAGCCACAACCCAGGCAGACCAAGGCACCACACTCCACACCAGGTGGGGCAGGGGGAGGGGAGACATAGATCTATATCATCAAAAGAAGTCCCAGGAGAAGGGAGGAGTCAAAGGCCCCACCTGACATATACAGTCATACACAAACACAGTCACATACTCCCTCCCTCATGCTCAACACATACACATATAATCTAAGACTTACAAAAATGCACTCCAGACACCCACCCATGCTCTCCATACACACCCTATTCACTCTGGTCCCGGTACTGCTGCACAAGGGTACACCCATCACCGGTTCCCAGAGTTCACCCCTTTCTGCTGGGGGTGCTGATGAGAGGACGCCCCTGCCCAATGCCAAGCAAAGCAACCCACCACCCAGACCCCAGCCAGACGGCCAGATCTCCCTCCTAGCCTCCAGCCCCAGAAAGCCAAGCGACAACAGAGGTGTGCTAAGACCCATAGTCTCCCTCAGTCTGCTCCAATACTGTGTTGGTGCATGTTGATGAGGTGTATTTGTGGCTGTGGTGAGCGGGGCAGTGCAGGCATCGTCTGGCCGATGCCAGCTGATGCCACCACACCACCCCTCTTCCCCCCACAGCCCTCTGTGTCTCAGTTTAGTTTAACATTGGAAGTGGGCACCGGCACTCGGGATGAGGCTGAAAGATCCCCCTGCCAAATGCCATTGAATGTGCTCACTCCCAAGGCCTTAAGTGTGTGTTTGTGTGGAATGTCGTTGGTGGAAGTGTTTAAGGTGCAAATAAAATTGGGGGGCAGGCTGCCACAGGAATGCGGAAATGGGGTCCATACCCGCACCCCCTCACTTGTCCACGCCTCCAAGGTCCTATGTGCATGTTTGTATGATGATGTGAGGGAGCAGGAGGAGAAAAATGTGTGGGGATGGGGAGGAATGGCTGGTTGGCCTAAGCCCTCCAG
This sequence comes from Nothobranchius kuhntae, assembly GCA_006942095.1. Lineage (NCBI taxonomy): Eukaryota > Metazoa > Chordata > Actinopteri > Cyprinodontiformes > Nothobranchiidae > Nothobranchius > Nothobranchius kuhntae. The sequence continues at coordinate 599,434 of SSNQ01000552.1, read as the reverse complement.
GGAGCCAGCTCCCCCACTGGCCCCAATAGGCACCTCTGTTGCCAAAATGCCACCCAGGGCATGGAGACCCCAGCCCATCTCGCCAGGGCCCAAAGCAGCAGCATCGCAGAGCCCCACTGAGTCCGAGGGAGGCAACGCAGCCCCACCCCAGCAGAATATCTACTCCCATCCCTGCAATTGCACAGCTTCCAGAATATATACGACATAGGACTATACACACACACGCACACACACACACACACACACACACACACACACACACACACACACACACACACACACACTCCCCGAGCCCCACCCAGACCTACCCAGGGGCAATGTAGTCGCTAGGCAGAAGCTCATGGCCACCACCAGTAGTTCACCCCCCGAGGATTCGTCGTCATCTTAACAGCAAACATTTGCAAGTTGATAAAACTCCAAGTACATGACTGGCGTGCTCGAAACACACATCATTGCTTTTCATTTAAATATAACATAAAAATAACACATGTGCAAGCAACGCATAAGGCAAAGCGGATTAGAAAATAGCTCTTTTAGCCCAGTTGACTTGCGCTAATTTTTTCGTTCTTCTGGGGACCCATGAGCCAACCAGAAAGGGAGGGGACTTATGCTCCATATTACATTGCTCAGATACAGGTCCATTCTAGAAATTATATAAACTGGTTACAATAAACCTCGCTGCTAAAATTTAAGTAATATACATTGTTATTCGTTGTGATGTTAAATAAATGTACATTAACAGGCCAAAAAAAGTTGCCGCTAAAAGAAGTTCACACATTCTAATGTTTGGTTGGACCAACTTTAGCTTTGATTACAGCACACATCACTTTGTCATTGTTTCGATAAGCTTCTGCAATGTCACCAGATTTATTTCCATTCACTGTTGCATTAGTGTTTCACCAAGGCCTTGCATTGATGATGGTAGAGTCTGACTGCTGCACAAAGCCTTTTCCAGCACATCCCAAAGATTCTCAATGGGGTTATGGTCTGGACTCTGTGGTGGCCGACCCATGTGTGAAAATGATGTCTCACACTCCCTGAAACACTATTTCACTATTTGAGCCTGATGAATCCTGACATTGTCATCTTGGAATATGCCCATGCTATCAGGGAAGATGGAATAACCTGGTCATTCAGGATAATCAGGTAGTGGGTACGGTGTGCTGCTGACCTCGACTCAGGAGATTGTAAATCAGGGGGTGGAGTACTTTGAAGATCTCCTCAATTCCACAGGCATGTCTTCCAGTGAGGAAGGAGGATCTCTAGTGCTGAGGTCACTGAGGTTGTCAAAAAGCTCCTTGGTGGCAAGGCTCCGGGTGCGGATGAGATCCGCCCAGAGTCCCTCAGGGCTCTGGATGCTGTAGGGTTGTGTTGGCTGATGCGACTCCAATATTGCATGGACATTGGAGGCAGTTCCACTGGACTGGTAGATGTGTTCCAACTACAGGGGATCATAGTTATAAGCCTCCCTGGTAAAGTCTATTCAGAGGTTCTGGAGAGGAGGGTCCGACCGATTGTTGAACCTCCAATTCAGGAGCAGCAATCTTCTGCGCCTCTCAGGAGGAGAGGGTTAGGCTTCTCTGGTGGCAGGCTCTCTGGGGTTTCCATGTTCTGGGGAAACCTCTGGATCTCTGAGGCTTGGACCTCCTCCATCTTCTGCACATCTTTGGAGGCAGGTCTGTGGCCTCTCATACTCACTATTGGACACTCCTTTAGAGAAACCTTACATATGCACATGCATGTACGAATGCAAGTGCTCACATGGTGCTCTCACAAGGATGGACTTGGGCATTTTCAACACATCACCTGTGGCTGTGGTTGGCACTAAATGCACTATGAATTATTACCGCGTGCTTATCAGCAAAAATTGTTTCTTTTATATATCCTCATGTTGTTGGTGCAGTGATATTATGGTCTTGTTGTTTTTTGTTCCCTTTTTCTCTCTCTCTCTCTCTTTTTGCAGGCCTAGAAGCACATTCTTGTTCATAATTTATTAGTTAGTTTTGTGAATGCTCCTCCCCCACCTCTTCCTTCTCTCTCCCCCTTTCTCTTACCCTTCTGTCTCCGTGTTCATTGGTATTTAAAACAACCAAAAATATTTCTAATAACGTTTTGGTATTAGGAGTGGCACTATAGAAGAAGCTATAACGCTCCACTTGTGAGAATAAATCTTCAAGGCTTGTCCTCGGCATTCAGACATCAGTGTCCTGATTAGACCTTGTGCTGACTTATGGCATAGAGTGTGAGGAAATAACATTTCCACTAAATCCAGTCCTCTCGGACCACTTTTTGATAACCTTTGAATTTATTATAACTGAGTTCTCTAGACATTAAACTAAATATAGTTTATCTTTATCTGGCAACGCTGTTGCATCTTTAAAATTAACTGTTCCATCTTTACTGTCTTTAGTATCTCAGATGAATTTTGCAGAGGGCAATATTTTCATTTCTAGCCCTTCACAAATTGATGGTCTCGTTCATAATGTTACTTCTTCTTTACGAGTGGCATTAGATGATGTTGCTCCTTTAAAAAAGATGGTAATTAAGAACAGTAAGTTGGCTCCCTGGTTTAATTCTGATTTACAAACTTTAAAACAAAACTCTAGAAAATCGGAGAGAACATGGTGCTCTACACACCAGGAGCGGTCCTACTTATCCTGGAAAAATAGTCTTGTGCTTTATTAAAAAAAAGCTTTGACAAGCTAGAACTGTATATTTTTCATCGCTAATTGAGGAGAATAAAAATAATCCAAATTTTTTTTCAGTACAGTTGCCAATCTTACTCAAAATCATAGCTTTGAACCATCTATTCCCTTAGACCGCAACAGCAACAACTTTATCAATCAATCATCAATCAATCAATCAATCAATCAATCAATCAATCAATCAATCAATCAATCAGATTTATTTATGAAGCGCTTTTCAAAGTGCTTTACAAAATGACCCCAGATTCCCATAACAGGTTAAAAACATTAACAGACATATGCAAGCACACACACACACACACACACACACACAGCGCACGCACACACACACACACACACACA
>SSNQ01000552.1:585013-596306 GCA_006942095.1 Nothobranchius kuhntae | reverse complement strand
AAGGCCAAACAACACACAGAGGCCCTCGCGCACCCCCACACACACACCTACACACCCACACAAACACACACACACACACACACACACACACACACACACACACACACACACACACACACACACACACACACACACACACACACACACACACTTACAGTAAAAAATTATATTTGGCTGAGTCCAGATGAGCCAAGTAAGGTAAGGCAAGGAAATGCCATCAGAGGAGTCGTCTGCCCTGGCAGCATCAGGTCTTACACACTAAGTCAGGGCGCTCAGTGGAGGGGGAGCGTAGACCCCCACCTCCACTTAAACACCACCTATAGAGCGCCCAGGAAGCTACAGTCGACCACCGCTTCCGGGGCAGAAGGCCCCTACAGAGGAAACACTGGATTAAAATGAGTCAAAATATAATGAAAGAGCTAATATAAGGGACAAAAGTTAGAAAATAAGTAATAAATAAAATCATATAGACAGTAAAATAATAATATTAAATAATAAAAACAATGCTAAAATATAATCATATAAAACATGCAAAGCAAGCAATAAAACATAATCATGTAAAACGAGAAATAAAACTAGTAAATATTTAGATAAAAGCTAACCTAAAAAGATGAGTCTTGAGCCTGGACTTAAAAACATGAACGTTCTCTCCGGCCCTGAGGTCCTCTGGCACCTCGTTACAGAGGCGAGGGCCACAACACTGGAAGGACGCCTCGCCGTGAGTGTGTGTCCTGATTTTAGGGATGACCAGGAGACACCTGCCAGAGGAGCGCAGAGGCCGTGAGGGTTCATATGGTAAAAACAGTTCTGAGAGATAAGAAGGTCCAAGACTGTTAAGACACTTAAAAACCATTAGAAGAACCTTAAAATGGATCCTGAAACTTATGGGGAGCCAATGCAATGATTCTAAAACTGGTGTAATGTGCTCCCGCCTCCTGGTCTTCATCAGGACACGCGCTGCCGAATTTTGTAGAAGTTGTAAGCCTGAGATGCTCTTTTTGGGAAGACCAGAAAGCAGGGCATTGCAGTAGTCTATCCTACTGGTGATAAAAGCATGCATCAGCATCTCCGTATTGGCCCGAGAGAGAATGGGGCGGACTCTGGCGATGTTCTTTAGATGATAAAAACCTATTTTTGTGATGTTTTTAATGTGTGGGATAAAAGTCAGCTGAGTCAAAAATCACACCCAAGTTCTTCACTTTTTCAGATGGATTAAAAGACAGAGATTGTAATTTCGGTAAAAGCTTCTCTCTCTGGGCTTCAGGACCAATGACTAAAACTTCAGTTTTGTCCTGGTTGAGCTGGAGAAAGTTTCCTGCCATCCAGGATTCAATGTCTAAAATACAGTTAAAAAATGCACCCATTGGCCGAGAGTCATCAGGAGAGACGGAGATGTACAATCGTGTATCATCAGCATAACTGTGAAAGTTAACCCCATGTCTCCTGATGACACCACCAAGAGGGAGCATATGGACCTAAAATTGAACCCTGGGGCACACCACATGTAATCCCAAGGACCCTAGAGGAACAGGTATCCAAGCTCACCATGAAAGTCCTGTCTGTGAGGTAGGATGTGAACCATCTATGTACAGCACCAGAGAGGCCGATCTGTTTTAAACGAATTAAAAGAACAGTGTGGTCTACTGTATCGAAGGCAGCACTTAGATCCAGTAGAACCAACACTGTCAACTTCCGTTTGTCATAATTTACTCAAAAATCCTTTAAAATCTTCAGAAGGGTCGTCTCGGTGCTGTGGTTCACCCTAAAACCAGACTGAAATTTCTCTAGGACATTATGAGTGTTTATAAAATCATTTAGTTGATTTAAAACCAACTTTTTTAAAATTTTGCTTAAAAATGGTAAGTTAGATATCGGACGATAATTGTTTAATTCATTAAAATCTAAATTGCTCTTCTTCAACAGGGGCCTCACACCACCCTTTTAAAGGCAGCAGGAAAGACCCCCGTCTGAAGGGAGAAATTCGTCAGAGTTTAAATCTCATCACTAGAAGATCCATAGAATTGTTTAAAAAACGAAGTTGGAATTGGGTCCAGAGCACGTGTGGTGGGTCTCACTGAGGAGAAAACTTTATCAAGAGTCTCAGCTTCTACCAGGACAAAACTGTTCAGTGTTTCCTTTATGGGATTTTTCACGAGTAAAGTTAATTCTATTAGAAACAAAATCTTTAGCATCCTCCCTAATGCGATTTCTTCTTCCTCAGTAAGTGAGGCAGCATCAGAGGTAACCGTAGAACCTCATCTGTGTTTGAACCGTTTTGATCCAGTTGAGCTTTCAGAGTTATCAAAAATATTAGCTTCATCTAAACCTTCAACTTGCATTTTAGATCCAATCCCAACCAAATTATTTAAAGATGCATTTCCTTTGGTTACTGCCCCCATTCTAGATATAATCAATCTATCCTTAGTAAATGGATACGTATCACAGGATTTTAAGGTTGCTGTAATCAAACCTTTACTTAAGAAGCCTTCTCTGGATCCAGATGACCCAATTATTTAGCAACACATTCTCACACCCAAAGCGTAAAAATGACGCGTGTGACCAAGCGTCGAAATAAGACGATCCGGGGTGCCCCGTCGCGTCAGGAGAGGACGCACTGAGGACGCACTGTCCCAGAGCGTCGGTATCCAACGCCCGTGGTGAGACGGACATTTGACTGCCTTGTGAACTACTTAACCTTCCCCTCACCACCATTCTAACCTTAACCAGCTGGCAAATGCAAAGCTTGTTTGTAAATTACTGAGTTAAGGTTAGTGTGGCAAGCAGGGCCAGGAGCAAGGGATACACACGGCTCTAGTGCAACGCTAGGCCGGAACCAATCTACGTGTTCCTCCTAGACTGGGAAAGAACAAGTGTTTCTGTTCTTACTGTATCAACGACGCCACCTTGATACCCAAGGACACAAAAATAAAGACACATAGGTCCACTCTTATAAGAAATGAGCTTGAGACTGGGTTCCCAAATGACGTGAATTTATTAACATAAAGATAAATAAAACTTGATTAAAAAGGCTAAAACTAATTACTAAAAGGCCAAAATGGTAATAAAATAATTATAGAAAGGCAGGCTGAGGCTACTGAGGAGGTGCCGAAATCTTCAGTAGAGAGGGAACCATAAACAAAAAACAACAAACTCAAAGTTCACCCCAGGCACTCGTGCAACCAATCCGGAGTAAAGTGAAGAACTGCAAACATGCAAACACAGCAACCCAACTGGAACCATCACCCAGACGTGGCCACCACCACCAGCAGTTCTCAGCCTGTCAAAATAAAAAAATAAAACAGTCAATGAAAGAAATGTGAGGCCCTCACATTTACGGGAGCTAATTGCCTCACACACACACACACACACACACACACACACACACACACACACACACACACACACACACACACACACACACACACACACACACACACACACGCACACACACACGCACACACACACAAGGGCGCTCCTGCTAATAAATGTCCACTTGTCTGTGAGGCGCTCCAAGCAGCCAGGAGCCCAGCAGCAGCGATCCAGTCCAAGTCTTTTCTCCTCGTTCAAGTTCACGATGTGGGGCACACCCAGCGACCAGCGGAGGCAGAGCCGCTTGTTCGATCGGACGCCGCACACCCACACCAGCAGGAGCGATAACGCAGACGGAATAAAAGCACAGCAAAAGCAGGAACCAAACACAAGCAAAGCAGCAAAGTCTCTTCTTAGAGTATGTTAAACCAAACAATTAACATTTTTAATGAACCGAGTGGAGGAAGCAGCAGGCTGAACATACCACGTCTGATGACAGATGACCACCCAGGACCACGGAACACTGTGCGTTTCGCCAACTGAGCCCAAATAACAGTGATCCCTGGAGCAGGAGCAATATTAGAGACCAACTCCCATGTTACACCTGCTGGGATTAGGCATACTCACAATTGAGGTGTTCGAGGTCTCACACACATGACCGCACACTTCCTCATACAGGTCAACAGAACAGGAAGTCCTCTCCACAGCAGACACGCAAAGGAGGGAGGGGAGGAACAAGTGAGAGGAAGGCGCTACAGCGCCCCCATTTATACTAGGCTCTCTTAAGAGTGATAGGTTGGGCAATTAGATGCCAACCAGTCCTACTACATTAGGATGAGGGTGAGGGGAAGGTAAAATCGCTAGAGGTTCGAGGAATAATGTCTGTGTCACCACAGGATGTCAAATATGGATGCCAGCGACGACACGTGTCCCTGCGTGTCCAGCGCTAGGCTGGTTTAAATCCTACCTGTCTGATAGATTTCATTTTGTAAACGTACATGACTGTCATGGTGGGTGGAGGTCTGTTGACCCACATGAAAGAATCACACGCAGATAATAGGTAAGATTTTACAAATGTTTATTTTAAAGGAAACTAAAAGGAAACTGAGGGCGCTGTTCCACAAAACGAGGCAGGACAAAACTCAGAATCTAAAACAGAAAACAGAAGGGGTGAGAACCAGGAATCTGAGAACCAGGAGGGATTAAATGGAGAACGGAGTGATCTTACTGTGCAGGAACTGAGGACGGCTGGAGGGGGAGGCTGGTCAGGTCTGGTCTGGGGTGGATTAGGCTGAGGCGAGTGGGCTGTAGTCGAGGAAGATCCAGGGCAGGTGAACGGTGGAGAGTGGGCGGCTAGGGGAGGTGAGCGACGCAGGGATGGACACACCTCAGGCAGGCTGAGGCTGAGACAAAATCCAAGGCGAGTACTCTGTGGACAGAGAAGTCTGTTTTAGAACAAGTCAAAAGTGTCACAAGAGTTTCAGAAAATCAGACTGAGACAGGACGAGGCTGGAGGCTACCCAACATGAGAGTATCAACCGGCGCTGAAGTGAGGAAACACCGCTCCTTAAATCCCCTGGCCTTGCTGAAGAGGAAATCAGCCACAGCTGAAGCTCCCCGACACGCCCACCTGCAAACAAGCTCAGAGGAGCAAACAACATGATGAAAACAGATGAATCCAAGTAGACCAAGGCAGAACCATGACAATGGCAAATCTTCTTCATACTCTAAAGTACCACAGGGTTCAGTGCTTGGACCAATTCTTTTTACTATACGTCACGGCGTGCCGGTGAGTGGAGCAGAGGTGAGGATCCGAATATAGGGGAAGCAGGCTGGCAAGCAAAACGACCAGAACACTCAAACACGCAGGACAACGAAACAATGAACCGACAAGACAAAAAGGACTGAGGGGGCTTAAATACAAAAGGAGCTGGGAACTTGGGTGATTGGGTGACAAGAGGCAGGTGGGAGAAATTAACATGGACGCAGGACTGAACAGAATGGGGAGACAGGACAGTGTGACAGTACCCTCCCACCCCCCACCCACACACACACACACACACACACACCCCACCCCCATCAGCAGTAAAAACGATGTGATGATAGTCCGTATTTGACGCCCGTGGTGACACTAGTCAGTAACTGGATGCAATTTGCTGGGTTCCTTATATAAGAAACTTTTTACTGATTGGCTTAATGAACTGAACTGCATTGGAATGTTTACTGTGTGAAGTGCCTTGAGACGACTCTTGCCGTGACTTGACGCTATATAAATAAACTTGAATTGAATTGATTGCTTCACAACTGGACAGGACACGGTTTTAATAAAAACAGAGATAGGGTTAAAAGCACAGTCATCCGCGACCGGGTTGGACCTGTTCAGGTTTACGCAGACAATCTTTACATTTAGAATTAGCTTACAGATGTAAAATTACTGCAGCAAAATATAAAGCTTTTTATTTAAATATCCATTCATTATTTTACAAGCACAGAGAGCCGCATCAGATGGATGGAAGAGCCGCATGCGGCTCCAGAGCCGCGGGTTGCCGACCCCTGAAATAGACATAGGGAGAAAATCTCATTATGTCACGTTGCTGCATCGATGCGGAATCATGCAAGGCTGCATCGCGATGCATCTTAGAATCGATCATTTTTCCCACCTCTATTTGTAACTGCTCTTAATTATCTAATGCTGGCTTGTTCCGTTGTTTTTTAGATGTATGCACATTTCATGTTGATGTTTTGAAGTACTGCTTGATTGTTATTTGATCCTATTTTAAAAAAGGGTGCGCTTTACATTTTACTCAAAGCTTTTTTTTCTTTTATCCTATGTTGTTTATTTGAGCCAGCGCTCTGAGCAACCTTGATTGGTGGCAGGAAGGTCCTTTATAAACAAACAATTGAATTGAATAGTGGAACCAGATAACATAACTTGGTTAAGTAAATTCTGCATTTTGTTTTTTTGAGTGTAGGAAGCCTGATTAGCCACCTTAATGTAACAAGTATAACATATATTCTCCGGTTTGTATTCACCTAAAGCACGTTTGCATCAAACACCTCAGGTAGGTGATCTCTTCACCCTTCTTTGATTTGGGTAGAGTGCTTCTCTTTCACAGCATTCTGAATTAGCAGCTTAAGCCAAATTTACGTTTGGATTTCAACATTTAGACTGAACCTAATGTCTTTAGGTCTGATTTTAAGCATTTATTTAAAAAATATTTGGATTTACGTTCATTTTCAAGATCAATAAAACAAACTTCACACCCCGTTTTATCATCGTGAGGAGCTGGCCAGGGCTGCTTTTAACGAATCGCGTCACAACGCCACCGATCTCATGTGTTGGTGACTTTTCCTGAAGTTGTAAACTTTCTGGTTGTTTGACTATTTTGAGTTTCTTCATAGTTTGCTGGGAACTGAATACTTCTCGCTCGCCAAAATGGAGCTTGGGCTTAGATGAGATGTTAATGCAGGCCCTGCATTCAGACAGATCTGGCTTCCTATTGGTTTGCTTGCTGCAATTTGCCTCTAATGGTCTTCCAGCTCCTCATCCCCTTCCCCCTCATTTTCCACTCCTACTTTCTCTCTTTTTCTCTCGCTCGGCGTCTCTTCTTGCAGCAGCCTTGAGGCGTCCTGTTTCAGCTCCTTGGCTTTCAGTCACAATGCTGTGGAGAGTCTGAATGGGTGGGTGGGGGTGCTGGTGGGAGTGGAGTCTGACTGCAGAGGGTCTGCTGTTGAACAGAAAGGAGTTCTCTCATTCACCGTGTCTGTGTCTCCATCGGCTGCTTTGTAGGCTGAAGCCAGCAGACAGTCAGAGCTGTCAGCGCTGTGAGGCTCATCTCTGTGGATCCACGGCTGATCAGGCTTTCTGCTGCTGATTTCCTCACCAGAGGAGAGGGGTGACCATTTCTCACAAGGTAAGTCCCATTTCTACCTGCAGAAAGTAAAAGTGAATGACAGGATCAATTCCTTCAATCAGACATTGAAAACTAGAGAACTTTGCTCATTTGCTGATGTGAGAAGAGTTTCCTGATTGATACATTTTCATCAGATGGTTTTTACTGCTGATTAATTTGATCCTTCCCGGTGGTTTAGTCAGTTATAAGGAGTAAAACCTGCTGATGTAAAAATCCGGCTGGTTCTGCAGAACTACTGGTGACCTCGCTGAATGCTGCACTCTCACCTCCATGTGGGGAATGTTGGCTATAAAATGTTTCATCCTCATGTTTTATGAGAAGACTTCAAAGACCAACCAGCCTAATTGTGCTCTTTACTTCAGTCACCTGAGTGTGATTTGTGTTCAGCGTTGGCTTTTTCTCTTTTATTATCAGAAAACAGGTGATGTTTCAGGAGCTGCGCTCTAATGAGCTGCTGAAACGTTCTGCTGCTGCAGAGCTGAAACAGTTGGTGTGTTTCTGAGCGTGTGTGTGTGTGTGTGTGCTGGAGAACTAGTCTAGCTGCACACTTTATGGTTCCCCACAGACATTAATGCAACTTGGAGGATGCACCAGTTTGGTTCTTTTCCCAGACGTTTAGACCAACACACACAGTCTGTTCAGTCTGTGTGCTTCACTCTCCGACCGCAGGTCAGACCCATCCTACTGGTCCCCGGAGGGCTCTGAAGAGGAGGTCTGATAGATATTGAGGAACCAGTAGTAAAAAGTCTCAGACGTTTCATCTGCAGGATGACTTGGGACATTTGTGTATTTATTTACCAGACTCCATCCGCTCAGGAAGCTGTTTAAGCCTCTAAACCCCAAAGGACACCTCACAGTCTCAGGCTACCTCAAATGAATATTCCACTGGTTCTTGGCTGAATGGTTTGGTTCTGTGTTTGTGTTCTGAAGATGGAAGGAGAATGAGCAAGGTTAGGTGGAAGCCAAGAGGATACCAAGGCAGACCCTGCTAAATGGTAAAAGAGCATTTGACGTGAAGATTCTGATGTATCATCTGGCCTCAGAGGTGATGTGTTTTAGACATTAACGTTTCCCGTTGCTCAGGCTGAGCAGTCTCTGATATTTGGTAAAACCTGGAATGGGAACCAGGCTTTTGTTTGGACAGCTGTCAGCTCCTGATGCCCTCAGAGCTCGATGAAAGGGGGACTATCGTTGACCTCATTTAGCTCCTTTGCTGGTGATCTGGAGCCGTTGCGTATTCATGACAACCCCTGTCAGGAAGGTCTCCGGAGACTCATTCTGGTGGGGCTAAATAAATGCCGCCCCTGCTTCCTCTCTTATGTTGTCAGTGTTTGTAAATCTAAAAACTATTCAGTAAGCCTCAGCCTGACCCAATGCAAGATGCATGTTGGACTTTATGGTGCTGCTAAGCTGTGGTAGCTAGATTATGAAGTAAAGCAGGTTCTTGATTCCAGGCATGGTCTCTGGCCGTCATTTCTACATTGATAGTATTAAAACAAGTTATTCCAATGATCTTTTTACTGATGTGCGGGATTCACCATCAACATGATTCAGTTTGTTAAATCAAAGTAAACACTGAGCTTCAGTTTAGAGAGAAAGCACGGAAAAGATGCGGTGTCCAGTAGTCTCTAGCAGACCATCAAGTCGCTCTGTAGAGCAAACTCAACAACAGAGTTGTTTTGGCACCTGAGAGCAGAATCTGGGTCAGTAGTATCTCATGATCCATCACTATTATCCCAAACTGTGTGTGTGTGTGTGTGTGTTGGGAGGGGGGGGGGGGGGGGGGGGGGGGGGGGGGGGGGGGGGGGTCATGATACAGTGTATTATGTGATCTTTTCAAATTTATTCAGCCAGAAGGAGCGATTGCTGAAGCAGATATAAGAGTAGAGAGTAGGCGGCACTGTTTGCATCCTCAGGATGTCCTAAGATGATCAGACTTTACCTGACTAGTGATGACTTCTGCCGATGAGTGATTACATAATCATTTACAAAGTCAAAGTTCCCCTGAATAGAAACTAATCAAGTAGCAGCATGAAAAGAAGCTAGTGAGGATGAGGACATACAGTACAGGCCAAAAGTTTGGACACACCTTCTCATTCAATGTGTTTTCTTTAGTTTCATGACCATTTACAAAGGGGCCAATAGCACCTCTGGGAACTCCTTCATGACTGGTGGAAAACCATTTCAGGCGACTACTTATAGAAGCTCATCAGGAGAATGCTAAGAGTGTGCAAAGCAGCAATCAGAGCAAAGGGTGGCTATTTTGAAGAAACTAGAATATAAAACATGTTTTCAGTTATTTCACCTTTTTTGGTTAATACATAACTCCCCATGTGTTCATAGTTTTGATGCCTTCAGTGAGAATCTACCAATGGTCATGAAAATAAAGACAACACATTGAATGAGAAGGTGTGTCCAACCCTTTGGCCTGTGCTGTTTATGTATAGATATTGATATAGACTGGTAGAACATGTGCAGCAGTCTTGGGCTGATGTTGAATGAGTGCAGCCTCAGAAGAAAGTACAGCCTGGACTGGCTCCTCTTGTAAAGCTGGTCTGTGCTGGAGGCTCAGTCCAGCTCATAGTCCAACACTATCCCCAGTACATATATGAGGGCACAGGCTCAATGCTATCTTCTATGAACTTTCCTACTGAAGTCCAGAAGCATCTCCTTGGTCTTTGAACTTTCAGCTGCAGCTGGTTACTCTTGCACCAGGCCACAAAGTCCTCCATGAACAAGAGGTCACACAAAAGCCCGCTTGAACAGATGAAACAGAAAATGTAACACTGGCTGAAGATTGAATTTTTTCTTTTTTGAGTGGGACCAAATTTGGCCTGAAACAGAGTTAAATTCAACTCCTCCAATGTTAAAATGAGAATAGATTCCTTACTGGGTATGTTAAAATATTTGGAGGCACAAGCTCAACATGGTCAAAGGTGATTTCAGGATAAGGAAAACATGAGGCCAACTCCTAGTTGATGTTCCAACCAGATATTTGTCTCATTTATCCCTCCTGCATACTTTTAGTGTTTTAAACAGTTCACCAGTGCTTTTTTATATACAGTTGTTTGGGGCAGCAGTAGCTCAACAGGTTGAGCGGGTTGTCCAGTAATCAAAAGGTTGCAGGTTCGATCCCGTCTCCTTGGGCAAGACACTTAACCCACCTTGCCTGCTGGTGGTGGTCAGAGGGACCGGTGGCGCCTGTGCTCAGCAGCCTCTCCTCTGTCAGTGCAGTGGATGAATGATACACTGTAAAGCGCTTTGGAGTCCTTACTCTGAGAGGCGCTATACAAGTGCAGGTCAATTATCATTTCCTGCACTGCAAAAGGTGTTGCTTTCAAAAACTCTTATTTATTCATTAATTCATTCATGTTTAAATGACTGATTCTCATCTAACAATCCTCTAACATCGTTACATGAAATGTGACCTTTGAAGGTATTTTATCCACAATCTTAATATTAACATTTAGCTGTGATATGGGCCTTTAAGAGGCACAGTCTTTGGGGATTTTCTCTCTTTTAAAAATAAAAGAAATGTTGGGCTTTCAAAGATTGAGGGAGAATTATCAAATTATTGGTTTAACATATTTAAAGGGACTTTACGGAGTTTAGAATTTTTATGCTCATGATTGCCCCCTCAGGCCAAACGCGTAACGGCAGCTTCAATAGTAGGCTCGTGCACGAGGCGCGCATGCTGTACGTGCACACTCCTTCACGAAAATAACAGCTGAGACAGTCCCTTGTGTGTGTGTGTGTGTGTGTGTGTGTCCCGGAGGACAGAGGACAGGAGAACACACAGCTAATTAATTAAATAATTTGGTTCTGTACCTTTCTCTTCAGCACAGCCGACAAAGGTTTATGATGGGTCAGTCCTCCTGCATGCTCAGATCATTCCCTTCCCTTGCTTGAAAAATTGTTCCAAAATGAAAGTTGAACCCACATCTTTTTTATCTGTGAATTCAATGCCGTTCGGCGAGTCTCAAATAAAAATTTGAGCATCTTACTGTAAAAAAATATACCATTAATGTAATAAAGAAACTCTAATTACACTATGTTCACATCCAGAATCA
>SSNQ01000552.1:566423-584965 GCA_006942095.1 Nothobranchius kuhntae | reverse complement strand
TCTCTTCAGCACAGCCGACAAAGGTTTATGATGGGTCAGTCCTCCTGCATGCTCAGATCATTCCCTTCCCTTGCTTGAAAAATTGTTCCAAAATGAAAGTTGAACCCACATCTTTTTTATCTGTGAATTCAATGCCGTTCGGCGAGTCTCAAATAAAAATTTGAGCATCTTACTGTAAAAAAATATACCATTAATGTAATAAAGAAACTCTAATTACACTATGTTCACATCCAGAATCAAACCCAGAACTTCTGCACGAGTCCGACGTCTTACTAGGTGAGCTAAAGCACCAGTGACATCCTTTGTATCTGTAACATTTATATCCTTGATGACAGCTGAAACAACGTTCGAAGAACGGTTTGGAGCGAAAATGGCTATTTTGTTGCTAATTTGCAGGAAATATCTAGAAGAAAGTAGCTAAGGGTCCTCAGAAATGTAGCTAGCTTTGTCACTAGACGTTAGGAACAGAGACAAAGTGGCACTACCTCTCTCTCTGCTGCTAAAGCTACGGATAGCAAATGCTACGGGCTATGCCTGAGCGTGAACGTGCATAAAGCAGCCTGCTCGACCTGCTCAACTATAATATAAGCAAAATATAAATGCAACACCGTTGTTTCTGCTCCGATTTTTCATGAGATGGACTTAAAGATCTAAAATTCATTCCAGATACACAATATTACCATTTCTCTCAAACATTGTTAACAAATCAGTCTAAATGTGTGATAGTGAGCACCTGTGCTTTGCTGAGATAATCCATCCCACCTCACAGGTGTGCCACATCACGATGCTGATCTGACATCATGAGTAGTGCACAGGTGTACCTTATACTTCCCACAGTAAAAGGCCATATATATGTATATAAACGCAACACCTTTGTTTCTAATGCTAATTCTAATGAATTGTGAGCAGGGGACCTTGACAAGAGGTATAAAAATCTTGGATGGACATTTTTCTGGAGTAATTGGATGCATGAGCTAAAGTCTATCATCATGGTGGCCCACCAGTCGATATCTTTCCTTATTTCTCGATCTAGTTTCTCATAGTTTTTTCTATATAGTTCTTGATGTGATTTAGTTTTTGTGGCTCACAGATATTTAATCGTTTGGCGTTTCCAATTTAAGTCATGCTGGGATATAATTTCTTGGGGTGGGTAGTAGTTAAGGGTCAATATCTGCATTTTGTTGATGTTTACCTTATGTCCTGATAAGTGTCCAAACTTTTCCAGTAGTGTCATTAGGGCTGGTATTGATGTTTGCTTGTTCTAGGTAGCAAATGACATCATCTGCAAAGCAGGCTATTTTCTGTTCGATACCTTTAACCTCCACCCCAATAATCCTCCTGTCCTGCCTAACTGCTTGCACTAATGGTTCTGTAAAGAGGGCAAAGAGAGTAGGAGATAGTCAGCACCCCTGTCTCGTTAATCTTTGTAGTGTGATTTTATCCGTTAAGCTGCCGTTCAGTTTTATTCTGGCCATTGGTCGGTAGTACAGATTTTTGATGCAATGGACAGAGGGGGCAGTAGCATAAGTCGAGAGGCCCAGACTTCCCTCTCCCCAGCCACTTGGACCAGCTCCTCCAGGGGAATCCCAAGGTGTTCCCTGGCCAGGTGAGAGGCATAGTCCCTCCAACGTGTGCTGGGTCTACCTTTAGGTCTCCTCCCGGTTGGACGTGCCCAGAAAACCTCACCAGGGAGGTGTCCAGGAGGCATCCTGACCAGATGCCTCCTGTTATTGTTAGTTAGTTAGTTATTATTTTCCTTCCAAGAAAAAAAATCTATCGTGTTCAGCTAACTTCATTGATGTAGTTGCATCCACTAAACAGAGTATTATGTTCATGTGGGTCATTAGCATGAAGTTATTGAAGTTATCAAAGCAAACATGGCTGGAATCAGTTTTACCTGTAATCTATTTCTCTAAGTGTGTGCTGCTGTAATGAGTGGATGTCCCCACTGTGGGACTAATAAAATTTACTCTGTTCTATTATTTTAATTCATATCAGCCAGTAGGGGAAAAAACGTTTGAGGAATTTTGGCCTTTCCAGGCTTCTGTACCAGTAACCTGGTTATGGAGGAGGGGTTCGTCTCACAAACAGGAAACACACACGGGTGAAGCGGTGAATTGAAATACTAGGATTCCTAATGTTTTAATTCACTGCGTTACCAACTAATGTAGGAGAGAGAACATGTGAGTGAGTCACCACGGTAGGAAGCCCAGCTTGCTATGAGCAAGGATCTGTGGCTGATGAGTGAAAAGAAAAGAAAAACATTTGGGACTGAAGCTCCATCAACATCGGCTTGCGACCATCTAAATAAAGCATGTCATTTTGGCAGCGCGCGCAGCTGCAGCTCATGGTTCTAGGAGAAAGAACCAGGCATACCCACCCCATCAACAGCAGGTGGAGCTCACTGCTCCACCCATCTCACAACCAAAGCGGAAAAAACCCATCGGCTTGAATTATACAGATAGGATTTTGTGTGTGAAATAACGCCAGTTAAAGTATTACTTAAGTGTTGTTTGTGTGCATGTTGTTCAGTAGCTAATGCTGTAATTAATATCATGTTTTTTTTTCATAAGCCCTAAACACTGTGCGTGATGCACCTTTGGGGAGCGCAGGCGCTGGTTTAGCGTGAGAGATTGGAGGTGTGGCATGAGAGCGTGTGAAGAGGGTCAAATGCGTGTGTCTCACTCAGTGCGTGAGAGTTGGCAGCCTTGTGGGTCTATAATTAGCACATTGTTCTTTATCTTTCCCTTGTTTGGGTATAATCGAAAGAATTGCCTCAGACCAAGATGGTGGTACTTTGTTTTTGGTGAGAGTCCAGTTGAAGGAATCCAAGCGCAATGGTGCTAACTCTTTGCTGAATATTTTGTACCACTCCGCTGGGTAGCCATCCGTTCCTGGTGTTTTGTTATTCTTCAGATTGCTTATTGTTTCGTAGATCTCCTCTATGGTTATAACTGCTGTCAGTTTACTATTCTGTATTGCGCTGATTTTTGGTAAGTCTAGTTTCTCCAAGAACAAATCAATTTCTCCTGGATCTGTAAGTTCTTTTTGTTCATAACGTTCCTGGTAGAATCTATAGAAAACCTCTTCAATTCCTTCAGGGGTGGATATAATTTCATTTGTAAGGGGGTCTTTAATTTTGTGAATGTTATTTAATATCTGTTGATTACCTATCCGATTTGCCAGCAGTCTGGTGGCCTTCAGCCCTGTTTTATAGTATTTCTGTTTAATGAAAATATTTTCTTTCAACCTCATGTAGTAGAATTTCATTTATCCTCCTTTTGGATTCTTTTAGAAGTTTGCAAGTTTGTTGATCGGGGGAGTGCTGGCATCTCAGTTCCAGTTGTCTTTGTCGATTGTACTCTATATTCTTCTAGTCTTGCATTTTTGGTGTGTGTTGCCTCCGCTATCAGTTTATAGTATAAACTTTATACTATAGCTGGGTCTGCCTTTCCCACATTGTCTTCTATATATGTTTTGAGTTCTCTTCTTGCCCATTCTTGTCGGCTCTCATTGTTTAATACTCCTGTCGTTCAGCTTCCATATAGTATTTTTTTTTCCTGGTGTTCATATTTATGGTCAGGTATAACGGGTTGTGATCAGACACGTCTGCACTGCCTATGCTGCAGTCTCTGACCATATGTACATCGTCAGCTGCCATTATAGTAAAATAGTCTATCCTCAAGTATGTTCTGTGTGCCGCTGAGTGGTGCGTGTAATCCTTCTTGTGGGGACGTATGTTCCTCCACACATCTACAAATCCTGATTCTTCTAGGCAGTAGATAAAAATTTTCTTTAGAGTGGTCTTATTTCTTTTAAAACTGGTTGTATCTAATCCTTGATTTCTGATAAAATTTAGATCACCTCCTTATATTAATACTCCCTGCGCCTCCGTATTAACCAAGTCAGATATATGTTTATAAAAGGGTTTAGTGCTTTCTGGTGGGGCATAAATATTCAACAGTGTCATATACCGATTGTCCAACTTCCCTTGTATCATATTATATTGACTCCTTTTATCTTTAAATTCCTGTTCTAATTCAAATTGGCATGTGTGTAGGAGTATTGTTGCTACCCCGCTCCTTCCCCCTTTCGGGAAGCAACTGTAGTATACATTTCTATGTCCGTAATTCTTTAGTTTCACATGATCTAGTTTGGACAGGTAGGTTTCCTGTAAGAGAACAATTTGTGTTCCTTCATTCTGGATTTTCTTCATAATTTTCTGTCTCTTGGTTGGGTCTTTCAATCTGTTGACATTTAGCAACATTACTTTAAACAGACTAGCCATTAGTGTTGCTTTTATTCTCCCAAAAACAGTTTCCTCTAAAAACAGAACAAAGTACAGATCTCTTAAACAGTGAAAATAATAACCATTTACCTGTCACATTAAATTAGGGTAGCTCATTAACCCCATAGTCCCGTTGGTGGGTGAAGGGAAATTACTCATTTGCCAATGAGGACCTTTCCTAGGCTCGTACGTAGTCGGCTCTGAACATACTAAAGTGTAGTAGTGTCAACTAGAAAAAAATAATAGTAATTAAAAAAAAGAAAGTTATTACTTGCAGTTTGTGAACCATTTTCAAGGTAGATTCGAGTCTCTTTGAAGAAGCTTGTTCATATTTCCAGTCGACCTTCATTTTTAATTGATTCGTTTGTCATTGTTTTCTTACACCAAATCTTGATGTTTTCCTGAGGAATTCCTGGAGTTTGCCTCTTGCTCTATGTGCTGCTTCCCATCCTGATACTCTTCCCTGCTGCCGTCTCCACTCTGTTGTTCCTCCCATCTCCTTTTCTATTGCCATCGCGTCTATACCCCCCTCTGTTGGTGGTGTCAGTATCCTTCTGGTTTTCATGTTCTGTTTGACTTCCGCAGCGGTCTTGTATATTTTGATCCCATCCTCCCAAGGGATCTTCATTTTGGTTAGTGGTGTCTGGAATCGTCTTCCTCTTTGTTTCAGTACCTATTTTATTCCATTGTATGACTTACATTTCTGCACGATTTCAGGAGGATAGTCATGGTCAAAGTAGATTTGGGCATTTTCCACCCGCATTTTTGTCTTTCAGGCATTTTTTTAAGACTGTTTCTTTTGTCTCGTATTTGAGGAAGTTTACCACAATGAATCTGGATGATTTTTGTGCGTCTACCTTATGGAATGGCACTCGGTGAGCCCTTTGGATGCTTAATTCTGTACCCTCCGGAAGTGCGAGCTTGGACTTCAATAGTTGTTCTACATATCTGATGGTGGAGCTGCCCTCCGTGCCTTCAGGTAAGCCAAAGATTCGAATACTGTTCCTCCTCGATCTTGCGTCTAGGATTGTTAGTTTTTCCTGCATTCGGCGAGCGCCCCCCATCAATTCCTTCATTAGCTCACTGGTATACGGCTTCCATTCTTCCGGTTCTGTGGTTCTGTGCTTTTGACAACGTCAGTCCGTGTGACTGTAGCTCGTTAGCATTGGTTAGCTTGCTTTCCAGGTCCTGTCGGATGGCAGACAATTCTTCTTTCATTCCCTTCTTCAAATCGACACCCAGTGCATTAATTTCAGATCTCAAATCCAGTTTTAGGTCTTTTATATCCTTACTGATTGCAGCAAATCCTTTCTGCTTTGCTTGTGTAATAGTTCCTCTGGATCCATGCTGTTGGTCTCGTGGTCGCTAGCTCCACTTTCCAACGGTGTGTCCTGGCTTCTTGTGGTTTTATCTTGTCCGGCTGTCAACCGTTTGCTTCTTCTTTTGTGCCCTCTAATCATATTATCTCATTTTACTCTAGTTTGGTCAATTTAGAGGGCGTTTTATTTGCGGCTTCAGGAGGTTCCCAATTACACGTCTGGTCCCTCCGCCATCTTGGTTTCTCCTAGGTTTAATAGATCTAGTTTACATTCATGACATCTCTGAGGGGGTAAATATTTTTGTAACTCCTTTGTTTGAATAATAGGTGTTAATAGGTGTTCAGCCATGTGCACTCTAAACTTTAGCTGTGTCCGCTGTGGGTTTGTGTTTGGATGTTAAGCATAGAATTACTGTAAATGAAATTTTTTTTGCTTGCCTCGACTTTTGTAGAGCTTCCAGTGCCGCCTGGCAGCAGTAGCAGAGATCAGAGATGATCTCTGGAAAATGTCCACGTCACGGACTCTGTTTTCAGGAAGTTATTTTTATTTTCACAGGTTGAGAGAAGAGGCTGACATGTTACCCAAATACTGCAGCAGTCCAAGCATGGTACTTTCTTCTAATTATTCCATTGTAGTAGCTGTTTGCAGAGCACTGAGCATCAGTGATATTCAGTCTACCAGGAAATCCTGCAATGACAAATGTTCCGCTTTGCTTAAATGCAAGCTGTGAATAAACGTGTGCATTTTTTTAACACGTCATTTCCCCTCCTGATTTTAACAGCAACAGTCCTGCGATCAGAGATATGTGAATCTACTGCTTCATCCTTTGGAGGCAGCGATGCGGGTGCCCGACTTCTCCTTCTCTCGGCTGGGAACAGCTACTTCACGCAGGCGGCATGCTCTCATGTCCCGAGGGGGCCGAGACATGTCGCACCTCTGCCTGGCTTCCATGCTAGGTTATAGTTGCTGCATGCCTGTGGAGCTCTCTGAGAGGGATTACAGAAACACTACTGCTCTTTGAGTTGATTTTGGAGTTGTTAAAAGCACCAAAAAAACATTTGTTAGCTTGAGTTAGCATGCAGTTAATCTCCTACTGATCTGCTCCGACCGAGGTGGAGCATGACCTTGTGTAATTGGCCAGAGCGCTAGGCTACATTAGCAGTGGTCCCAGGTTCTGCTTGTATTTTAACAGTCCATATTATAGCTCCATGGTGACCAGTATGAGCCTCGCACAGAAGCCAAGCTCCACATTACCCAGGAGCCCCTTCTTATCTTCTTGGGTTAGCTAAGTTAGCAAGCAGCTACAGTGGTTCTTTTGTTCCAACCATCGACATATACATATATGGACAATGGGTTTCCATAAACCCCAATAACACGTTTTTGACAAGAAATGGGAGGTGGTCACCACCGCCATTTTGACCGTGTCACAAGTTCCATCAAGCCCAGACAATTCCACAAAAGGGAAGAGAGGTGGAGCTGAGGGTGGGGCTGTAAGGCTGGGATCAACTGACGACACCCGGTCGAACTAGCTACGAGCTAACCTGAAGCTAACCCAAAGCTAATGCGGAGGTGGGAGCTAAGCTAGTGGAGGTAGCAACCTAGCTACAACCGGAGTTAACTGTGCACAACACCAGAGCTTCTGAGTCAGAGATATGCCGGGCTGACCGCTGGGTAAAACCGGGTGGAACACAGAGGTCTCCCGAGAGCTCCACAAGCCAGCAGCCACACAGCAGACAAGCGCCGCTGCAATCTGAGATGCGCAGAGCTGCCGCTGGGGAGAACTGGGTGGAAAGGTTTCCATCCCAGAGCTCCGCAAGCCGACAGCCCGCGCAGCAGACAGGAGCCGCGACGATCAGAGATGCGCCGAGCTGCGGGGAGGGGAGAACCGGGTGGAAAACATCGGTTTCCATCCAGAGCTCCACAAGCCGGCAGCCCGCGCAGCAGGCAGGAGCTGTGCCGAGCTTTTGGGAGGGGAGAAACGGGTGGAAAACAGAGGTCTCCCGAGAGCTCCACAAGCCGATAGTCGGAACCCAACCAACATGTCATATTTCAACCCATTTTCTAAAGTGCAGCATTACAGTATGTTAAATGCACTGGGTTTTACCCTATTTCATTTAAATTTCATGGTTAAACAGTACATGTTTAAACGTAAGCTCAGCTCGGCAGTGACCTAAAATACATAAATATAATTTTACTTACCGAAAAATATGAAGTGGAGACTTCTTGGACGCTCTATTAGTGCAATTAATGCCACAGCAAGTCATTTTGTCCAACAATTGCACAAAAAATATCCAAAAAAAGAATACACAAACGGCACAACTAATGGTCTAAGTTAAGAGACTGAAAATGACGGAACAGTTTCCAAGCCAGACCGAGGCTCTACTGAGGCCTTTCCACGGAGCTAGCTCTGTGGTCATGTGGGTCTGATGCTCATTAATTATACAGAATTTTAGGCTTTTAATACACTTAAACAGAAGAGTGAGAAAAAAATTCACCCCCCTCAGAGTTGTCATGAGTGTAAACTAGATAATTTAAACAAAAAACATGTTTTGGTACCAGGCTGTAAACATGTTTATTTCTGGTGTGAACTTGGTATTTTTAACATGGGAGTCAATGAGGATTTGCTCGCTTCTGACACCAGCCCCTAGTGGATGAGAGTGGAACTGCAATTTATTTCACTTCCGCATTGGCCTCAATTTCTGTCCATTTTTCCTACTCGGAAGTCGGAATTTCCGAGGAGAAAGCGAATGCACCATTAGCTATGTAAACAAAAACTAAACTATCAAGCTAACGTTATCTTAAACAATTTAGCTTGCTTTCTTAGGTGTGTTCTTGCTGTGTCGTCGTTCTAATTCCATGCTGTTGTGCTTTTTAAAACACAGAAACAGTTTTGTTTACCTGTTTTGTCGCTACGTTTTGCCGGCGGCTGCAGGCTTCCTCAGGCTGACGCTGATGGTGGCACGTCACTTCCTTATCCCTTATCCTTATCCGCAGGCAGCAACGTCCTCTGCTGCCTGCGGATAAGGATAAGGGATAAGGAAGTGATGCGCCACCATCAGCGTCAGCCTGAGGAAGCCTGCAGCCGCCGGCGAAGCGTAGCGACAAAACAGGTAAACAAAACTGTTTCTGTGTTTTAAAAAGCACGACAGCATGGACTTTATCTTGCTGCTGGAGCAGATTAAGATGCCTCATACTCAGACCGTTGTCGCTGGTTTCATCATCACCCAACAGCCCATCGCATTTAGTGAAGTGAAGCCAAACTTTAGAGTGCATCAGCTTTCTTCTAGTCGGAATTTCCGAGTTCTGAGGAGAAAGCAAATGCACCATTAGCTGAACGGAAGCTAACGTATCAAGCTAACGTTATCTTAAACATTGTATTTGCCTACTGGAGCAGATTAAGATGATGATGCCTCATCATCACCCAGTTACCCATCCCATTTAGTGAAGTGGACCCAAACTTCAGAACACTTCCTCTCTGCCATGCTGCTTTGTTTACAGCGTGCCCACAGTGACTGACCACGTTACGCTCTTGCGCCGGTGCGCGGCACGGGTACCGAAAAAAGGCACCGTTTCACATGACATGAATTGGTACTCAGTCAGTACTATGGAATTCGGTCGGAGCCTCAAAAAGTACTGAATTCTGTACCCATCCCTAGTGGAGACAGTTTCAAAGACAATCGTGGGTCCCGCCCCATGACTGAGATCTGTCTATGGGTCATTACCAGACTATATTTTCACATGTATAGGATGGTTTCACACCCATTTAGTTCAAAATCTTAATTTTTTTCAGGTCTCTGAAATGGCTATCTCATTAAATGAGATTTTAAACATCCATCCATCCATCCATCCATTTTTTTCAGCTTATCTTGAGTCGGGTCGTGGGGGCAGCATTCTATGTCGAGACGCCCAGACTTCCCTCTCCTCAGCCACTTGGGCCAGCTCTTCCGGGAAAATCCCCAGGTGTTCCCTGGCCAGGCGAGAGACATAGTCCCTTTCAATGTGTCCTTGGTCTCCCTGTAGGTCTCCTCCCAGTTGAACGTGCCCAGAAAACCTCACCAGAGAGGCGTTCAGGAGGCATCCTAATCAGAGATTTTATAGTCTTAAATATTTCTTATTTTTTGAAAGTTTACATATAAACTTTACCTATTAAAGTAATCAAATTTATCATTATTTTTTACCTTATATAAATTTTTTTGTTTTAATTTTGAACAAAATAAAAAAAGATTATAAAAATGCGTTATTATAGATTTACCACAAGGCTCTCAAATGCTTCCTCAGAACTGTATACTAAACACACGTCAGAAGTTCAAAAGGGAGATGGATGAAGTATGAACTTATGAAGTTCTTACCCCATCCACAGTTTCAATAACACATCTCATAATAGAAACCTTTCAAACAAAGCAAAATGGATTATCTGTGTAATAAATGCAGTCCTTTTACTGATTGTTGAAGAAATTATGTAGTCTGGGTGTTTTACTGTGTGAACTGTGTAGCGTTGTGGTTTTATGCTCTTTTATGAAAGAGGAACCATGCTACGTATTAATTTGGAATATTAATTTTAATAAATCAATAACCAAATTTTATATTGGTCAGAAGACTCAAAGGTTGTTTTCATCCATAAACTGCCGATAATATCTGAGTGTCTGTGTTTCAGTTCAATGAGGAAACCAGTTTGAAGGATTAAAAGTTTTAATTCTTCAAATTAAACTAATGATTTTGAAAATTGACAAACAGGAAATAACAATCACATTGGCAACTTTGTGGGACAATCTTTTAACAGTTTATATGCTGTTCTTGCTCAAATAGACCTTCTGGTGAATTTATGAAGATTGAGAATGTTGTGAGAGTGATCTGAGGTGAGATGGATGCGGGTGTGCATCTGATTTTGCTTCAGGAAGAAACAGGTGTCTGAGTGAAAAGTGATGGTTTGAATAAACTTAGGTTTTTAGTTGGAAAACATGCATCAAAACGCTAAACACCGTGTTCTGTCTCACCGCATTCTTGTGGACCCTCTTTCGGATCCGGGCCGTGGAGGATGTTGGTTCATCCAGATGACACCGGAGGCTGACAGGAGACGAGGTGTCGAACGGACCCGGTCCAGAGTTGCCCTCGGTACACGTTGATGGTAAAGCGTTTTGTCGACGCGCTTTCTAAAGTTAATTCACTCAGAAATCAAAAGACTCGGTAATGAGTCTGCGTTAGAAGTTGCGACTCAGCTATTCTGCCTGGCGTGGCAGAAACAGCGTGAGAGAAGGGGGGGGGGGATTGAGCCCATGGGCTCCGTTCCCCGTTAGCGGTTGTTCACAAGTCCTTCCTCTCTCGTTGCCCAACACGAACTGAAAACATAAGACTCAAACTTACCAAAAACCTTTCTCTTCTCAAAGCAAACCTGTGCGTCATCAAATGTGTCTGGAGTTTACTGTGGGAAGGTGTGTGTGGGTGTGTGTGAATGTTTGTGTGCTTGAGTGTGAAGGTCAGTACCAAACATTCAACATTATCTACTTAAGTGTGGATTCATTAATCCATTATAATTACCCCAAAGCATAATAGTCATTCATTTGATTAAACACATTTATAATGAGCAAAATGATAATGGTTATTTTAACATTAAAATCAAGAAAAAGAAGTTTAAACTTTATGTTTTGACTTGGTCTGGGTACAACTCTTGTAAACACATCTTCTGGTAGACTGCAGGTGGCTGATGTTATGGTTTCCTCCCAGACTCGCTGGCGTTCAGGACTTAATCTGTGGGTGAAAGTTCTCAATGACCCAGCTGAGTCCAGCACTACCATTGTGCCAGAAAACCCATATTTCCTCACGTTACAACTGTCATGTTAGTTCCACTTTTGTAATGTTTTATTTAGTGTCCGAGCAACTCAACAGGTAAGGCTTGATGCTCACCATAATCACTTTTAGACAGAGAAATCAAAATTAACTGAAACATAAACAATGTGGTGTTGAGCTCAGCAATGAGATCTGTCTTAAACACCACCACCCCTTCTCCCATCTTGATTTATTTTTAATGAGTTCCCATGGTGATCCATGTCTTCTGTGTCACTTCTTCACATTTCTGCAAACATGAAACTCTGACTAGTTTTAGGAGCTGAAGTTTGACTTTCACGAAGCCTACAGCTTGGTTTATGCTTGACGCATTCACTTTCCACTTGGTGATGCGGCTCGCGGATGGAACACGCTTCACAACTTGCAGCGTTTATGGTTCATGCGGCTCGTCTCTGCGGTGAGCCAATATTCTCCCAAACTGAACGGGGCAGCATGGAGCTCTACGGCATGCATCCAACACTACACCATAGTAGAAGTAGAAATTACTGTTTACAATATGGCATTCCAGCATTTTTAACAGCGTTCTCGTCTTTTCCGACAGTGCGAGCTATTTCTCTCCAAGAATTATTAACAACATGTTGATCACGGTGATCTCTGAGAGCTGAATCATACAAATGTCTGTATTTACGAACCTCTGCCATACTAGTTCTTGCCGGTCCGCCATGTTTTTCCGCGTCCGACCGTCCGCGTGGTTAGAAATTTTCCTAGGTGCGCGTTGCGGAAATTTTGGGCCGTGCGGAGATGCGGTGGAGGGGCGTGGTTGTTAAAATGACGCAATTTCACCGCGCTGAGCCGTGCGAACCTCGCGGACGCGTCAAGCATAAACCAACCTTAAGAAACCACACACGGGTTTCTGATTAGTCAGGCATCAATTTAATTCAGGAAGAGCAACACAGATTCCCCAGTGAGTCGTGGAGGATGGCTGCTTATACTGAGCCGGGATTCTCTGGAGGTTTCTTCCTGTTAAAAGAAAGTTTTCCTCTCCACTGTCGCTTTATGCTTGCTTAGTATGAGGATTGCTGTATAGTCACTGACACTAGTCAGTGACTTGATGCAATTTGCTGGGTTCCTTATATAGGAAACATTTTTTCTGATTGGCTTAATGAACTGACCTGAATTGGAATGTTTATTATGTGAAGTGTCTTGAGACGACTCTTGTCGTGATTTGGCGCTATATAAATAAACTTGAATTCAATTTAATTGAATTGAATAGATTAACTATTGAAGCCTAAAGAGATGATCTCAGAGAACCATGTATGCATGGTGTGGCGTGGAAAGTGTTGCCACAGAGATATTTGAACTTCAAAATAAAATCATGTATAAGTTAGCTGCTTCCTTGGGATGGGAAGGACGATGTGTTCTCACCTTTCAGCTGATCACTAGAAAGGGAAGGTGTTCCTTTCATGTTTTGTGTGGTTAGTATCATGACTTAGCTACATTACATCATATTACTGTACTCACCATAGTGTAACAAATGAGGACAGAGGAAAGGGCAAACTGTTGGAGATGAGCTGTGAAGGAAAAGCTCCACCCAACAGAGACTCACTTTTACTCAGATCTTGTTCCTGCCTCACCATCTGGAGCCAACAGTGGCCCAAATGGAGAAACTGTTTCGGTTATCTGGTGTCAAAATAGCTTGAAGCAAAGGCTTTGAGCCAACATCCATCTCAGGGTTCTGCAAGGTGAACAGAGGACCAGGTGTTGTGAGGTTTTCAGGGAGGAGTTGAGACAGACTGTTAGTGGCCAGGAGGAAAGCTTCTTGGATGAGAAGCAAAACATCTCCAAGAAACCAAATAAGTCCAGTTTGCTTCATTTGAACCCTTTTGGATTCCTAAGAAGTCAGTTCAATTGCAAAAACAAGATCTGGGCAATAAGCAGCTACACCCTGCCAGTAATCAGATATCCTGCAGGATGTTAAGACATGGAAGCTCCTAACCATGCATGGAGGGTTCCATCCCAAGTCCAGCACCCTGAGACTGTACAGTAGTCGTAAGGAAGGAGGCTGAGGACTAGTGAGTGTAAGAGCCATTATCCAGGATGAAACGTTCGAGATTCGTAAGTACATCAGGGATAAGGTCCCAACAGATGGCGCGCTTAGCAAATGGCTCAGACAAAGGCGAACAGAGGAAGAAATTCTGGAAAAACCATCATGGGAGGACAACCCCTACATGGGATGTACCACCGGCAGATAACTGAAGTGGCTGATATCAAGAAATTCTACCAATGGCTAGAAAGAGTTGGTCTGAAGGACAACACAGAGGCTCTCATCATGGCTGCACAGGAACAGGCCCCGAACACCAGAGCAATAGAGGCAGAGATCTGCCACACCAGACAAGACCCAAGGTGTAGGCTCCTCTCAATCTACTTGAAGCCCCTCCAGGATGACTGAGCTTCTCATCCTATCTCTAAAGGAGAGTCCAGATACCCTTTGGAGAAAACTCGTTTTGGCCGATTGTTTTTGCGATTTCATTCTTTCAGTAACTACCCAAAGCTCGTGACCATAGATGAGGGTAGGAACATAGATCGACAGGTAAATGGAGAGCTTTGCCTTCTGGCTCAGCTCTCTCTCCATCACACCAGAATGGTACAACACACGCATCACTGCAGATGCAGCACCAATCCGCCTATTGATCTTGCGCTCCAACTCAAGAACAAAGCCCAGAGATACTCCTCCACTTGAGGCAGGACCTCTTCCCCAACCCAGTGAAGATAATTTTCCAACTCAAGACCATGGTCTTGGCTTTAGAAGAGCTGATTCTCATCCCAGCTGCTTCACACTTGGCTGTGAACTGCTCCAGATCCAGACCGACAAAATGATGGTGGCAAACCAGCTGAACATTGTGGTAGAGGACATACAACCTTTGTGTTTGATGTAGCCATACCAACATAAGCAAAAAGGAACACGAGAAACTAGAGAAGTACCAGGGCCTCAAAGAAGAATGTGAGAAAGCCTGGAGAGTGAAGGCATCTGTGGTGCCCGTGGTCATCGGGGCAATAACCCCAAACTGGAGAAGTGGCTTAAGCAGATACCAAGAAAAACATCAGACATCTCCGTCCAGAAAAGAGCAGTTCTAGGAACAGCTAAGATTCTGTGCAGAACCCTCATGCTCCCAGGCCCCTGGTAGAGGACCGGAGCTTGGAAGGATGTGACCACCCACGGAGGCCTTGTAAAAGGTCCAGATTTGGACTGCAGGCCTTGAGATTTACACGTGCTGTAGACTACAAATGAGTGAGATGTTTTCTTTCATGACACGGCTCAGAGCATCCATTAATTTAATCGCCTCTGTCAGTGCGCCCCAGGGCAGCTGTGGCTACATCGTAGCTCATCACCATCAGTGTGTGAATGAGTGTGTGAATGGATGAATGATACACTGTAGTGTAAAGTGCTTTGGAGTCCTTACTCTGAGAGGAGCTATACAAGTGCGGGTCATTTATCATTTATCATTTAATTTCTCATCTGCTAGTCTCACTGTGACAGTGTGTGACGGAAGGAACTCAGGCAACAACCCCTCACTTAGTCCTAGATCCAGTGACCCAGATTCAGACTCAAAGCCAAGAAGGCACGCTGAGTTTTTGTTGTGAATGGCCTACAAAACAAGACACGCTTAATTCAGTAAAGAAAAGAGACACAAGCTTCATATCAGACCTGTTTACCATGCAGCCTTGGGACTTGAGTTGTAGCCACTGAATATTTACAGTGTTTGCTCACCAAGTAGGGCATGCTGCCTCATTATTCCATTTGTTTGTTTACATAGTAGGCAGATGCTGTACTATCTGTTTATTCACCCACAGTCTGTAAATCTTTGGTTCAAACATCACAAACAACAGGCAGGCTTATTGATGGAGAGGGACTGTAACTATTGTGTTCTACATGGACGTGTCATCTGATAATCAATCAATCAATCAATCAATCAATCAATCAATCAATCAATCAATCAATCAATCAATCAATCAAATATACTTTACGTGTATTAATCCCAGAGGGAAATTAGAGATGGACGTCCTGCTAAATGTGGGCCTTGGTAACATTTCTGTTAGTGAGTAGGGAGTCCACATTCTTCATTGCTTTTGTTTTTCCAGTAGATAAAACAGTTAATTCTGTTTTATTTGAGTCTTCTAGCCAAGGTGTGCTCAGTGAATTTACTGAATATGAGAAAATGTCATTTCTGCCACCTGTGAGTCGCAACAAAGGCATAAACGTGCAAATAGCCTTAACTGAACATCTAATGATTGAGTCAGAGACAGAAACATTCATCAACCCCATCATGTTAAAGCCATATTTGTGATTTGCNCTGCTGGATAGGTAGCGCTATATTGGCCATATCGGCCGTCTTTTTGGCCGATAGCCGATAGAGTTAATGACCCCTATATCGGCCGATAATATCGGCCGGCCGATATATCGGTCGGGCCCTAGTTTGATGTAGCCATACCAACATAAGCAACAAGGAACACGAGAAACTAGAGAAGTACCAGGGCCTCAAAGAAGAATGTGAGAAAGCCTGGAGAGTGAAGGCATCTGTGGTGCCCGTGGTCATCGGGGCAATAACCCCAAACTGGAGAAGTGGCTTAAGCAGATACCAAGAAAAACATCAGACATCTCCGTCCAGAAAAGAGCAGTTCTAGGAACAGCTAAGATTCTGTGCAGAACCCTCATGCTCCCAGGCCCCTGGTAGAGGACCGGAGCTTGGAAGGATGTGACCACCCACGGAGGCCTTGTAAAAGGTCCAGATTTGGACTGCAGGCCTTGAGATTTACACGTGCTGTAGACTACAAATGAGTGAGATGTTTTCTTTCATGACACGGCTCAGAGCATCCATTAATTTAATCGCCTCTGTCAGTGCGCCCCAGGGCAGCTGTGGCTACATCGTAGCTCATCACCATCAGTGTGTGAATGAGTGTGTGAATGGATGAATGATACACTGTAGTGTAAAGTGCTTTGGAGTCCTTACTCTGAGAGGAGCTATACAAGTGCGGGTCATTTATCATTTATCATTTAATTTCTCATCTGCTAGTCTCACTGTGACAGTGTGTGACGGAAGGAACTCAGGCAACAACCCCTCACTTAGTCCTAGATCCAGTGACCCAGATTCAGACTCAAAGCCAAGAAGGCACGCTGAGTTTTTGTTGTGAATGGCCTACAAAACAAGACACGCTTAATTCAGTAAAGAAAAGAGACACAAGCTTCATATCAGACCTGTTTACCATGCAGCCTTGGGACTTGAGTTGTAGCCACTGAATATTTACAGTGTTTGCTCACCAAGTAGGGCATGCTGCCTCATTATTCCATTTGTTTGTTTACATAGTAGGCAGATGCTGTACTATCTGTTTATTCACCCACAGTCTGTAAATCTTTGGTTCAAACATCACAAACAACAGGCAGGCTTATTGATGGAGAGGGACTGTAACTATTGTGTTCTACATGGACGTGTCATCTGATAATCAATCAATCAATCAATCAATCAATCAATCAATCAATCAATCAATCAATCAGTCAATCAATCAATCAATCAATCAATCAATCAATCAATCAATCAATCAATCAATCAATCAAATATACTTTACATGTATTAATCCCAGAGGGAAATTAGAGATGGACGTCCTGCTAAATGTGGGCCGTGGTAACATTTCTGTTAGTGAGTAGGGAGTCCACATTCTTCATTGCTTTTGTTTTTCCAGTAGATAAAACAGTTAATTCTGTTATTTGAGTCTTCTAGCCAAGGTGTGCTCAATGAATTTACTTAATATGAGAAAATGTAATTTCTGCCACCTGTGAGTCGCAACAAAGGCATAAACGTGCAAATAGCCTGAACTGAACATCTAATGACTGAGTCAGAGACAGAAACATTCAGCAACCCCATCATGTTAAAGCCATATTTGGTCTTTGGACAGTGCTACAAGTGGTTCAGAGCTTTTTGACATTACCTGGCCTTTTAATTACAGGAGGATGGAGATCTGTACACAGGAAAACCAAATGTCACAAGTAGCTCTAGATCATCAGTGAACTCTGTTTTTATTGTTGCTGTCAGCAGAAGTTTTCTTTAAACCAAATAAGTTATAAGTTAGTTTGCCAGTCTGACCAAAACTTTAGTCATTAGATATCAGCAAACATTCTCTTCTGCAAGATTATTTTAGTGTTGAATAAGAATTTTAAGGAAAATGTATAATGCCACAGTCAAGTCCTCTCAGTGTAGAAACTGTGTAAGTGTAGAGGGGAGTGGTACAGGTTAGGTGCTACATTGGGAGATGCTCTGGGACAGGAACAACTCTTTCTGGTAATACTCAGAAGGCCATTCCACCATCGTAGAACAACACATGAAAAGAGTCTGGATTTACATTTCTTGGTTCTTTTTAAACACAGAAAAGAAAAGATGTTCTTTACCTTGTTTGCTAATGTTTCAGCCAGAGGCGTGACCAAGTCACTGCTTTGCAAGTTACAAGTAAGTCACAAGTCTGTCCAGTCAAGTCTCGAGTTAAGTCCAAGTGAAAGACAACCAAGTCCAAGTCAAGTCCAAAGTCAATGATCTTTCGAAATCCCTAAAAGTGACAGTGTTACCCACTATGATATAATATAGGGGATATGTCAGTTTCTTATTTTTGCTAAGCCTGACCCCCGTCCCGTAAAGCCTCGTGTAATTTGAACTGACCGCAGGACCATTTAGCATAAGCAAATAGCGCCTCTCATTCAGCCTCTAGATCAGGGGTGGGCAATTATTTTTTCAATGGGGCCACGTGAGAAACAGAAAATATTGTGGAGGGCCAGGCCAAAAGGCTGAAGTCAATTATGCATAATATTAATGGTATTTCTTTATAAAAAGCAGTAAATACCATTGTTTTTTCAAGCTGGTAAGAGTAGACTATAGAGCTCCGGGAGTCGACGTCACTTCTCCCAGCATGCAACAGTTCAAATCGAAACGGCGCCATATTGGCAGGTAGAAGCCGGCAGCTGGACTATTTGTTATTGTCAGAAAACTCAATCAGACAGGAAATATGGTAGATTCCTGTTGTGCCCCAGGATGCAGAACAGACACGGACGACATAAGGAATGAGCCATCTACAGGATTCCCCAAGATCCGGAGTGCCGCAAACGTTGGATC
>SSNQ01000552.1:538206-550467 GCA_006942095.1 Nothobranchius kuhntae | reverse complement strand
AGTCACCTCTGAAGCTGCCTCACTTACTGAGGAAGAAGAAATCGCATTAGGGAGGATGCTAAAGATTTTGTTTCTAATAGAATTAATTTTACTTGTAAAAAATCCCATGAAGTCATTGCTGCTGAGGGCTAAGGGAATAGATGGCTCAGAGCTATGATTCTGTGTAAGTTTAGCAACTGTACTGAAAAGAAATTTAGGATTATGCTTATTCTCCTCAATTAATGCTGAAAAATAAGCAGTTCTAGTTTGTTGAAGCTTATTTTTATAAAGCACAAGACTATTTTTCCAGGACAGGTAGGCCTCCTCATGGTGCGTAGAGCGCCATGTTCTCTCCAATTTCCTAGAGTTTTGTTTTAAGGCTCGTAGATGAGAGTTAAACCAGGGAGCCAACTTCCTGTCCCTAATTATCTTCTTTTTTAAAGGGGCAACATCATCTAATGCCACACGTAAAGAGGAATTCACATGATGAACTAAGGCATCAATTTGTGAGGGGCTAGAACTGAAAATATTGCCCTCTGCTACGTGCCTCTGAGATGCTGAGGACAGTAAAGATGGAAGAGTTGATTTAAAAGACGCAACTGCGTTGTCAGATAGAGACCGACTATAATGAAATTTACTTTCATGTCTCGAGAACTCAGTTATAAAAAACTCAAAGGTTATCAGAAAGTGGTCCGAGAGGACTGGATTATGTGGAAAGATCGTTATTTCCTCACTCTGTGCCATAAGTCAGCACAAGGTCTAATGTATGATGGCAGGAGTGGGTGGAGCTATGTATTCTTTGAGTAAAACCAATTGAGTCTAAGATATTACTAAAGGCTACATTGAGGCAATCATTTTCGATGTCCACATGAATGTTGAAATCCCCCACTACAATGACCTTATCAGTATTTAGCACCAAATCAGGTAAAAAAAATCAGAGATCTGATCCAAAAACTCAGAGTAAGGGCCTGGTGGACGATATAAAACTACAAACAAGAGTGGTTTTACAGTTTTGCAATCTGGATTAGGAAAACTAAACCTTTGTTGCATTATTTGCCAGCTTTTGTTTTATTATTAAAGACATTGATAACAGTTCACAGCATAGACGAAGAAGAAGAAACATATTTTTTGTTCCTCTCAAGATAAAAATCATGAGGTGCTTCACAAGAACAAAAAAAAAAAAGATTAAACATGCAAATGATTAAAAATACACTGTAATAAAAAATGGAGAGAATGGAAATTTTGAATAAAAAAATGTAATACAGGATCCTGGGAAAGAAAGAATTGTTATGAGAAGGTAGTCATGAAGGTCACAACAAAGCCAGCCTGAACAGGTGAGTCTTCAGCTGCTTTTAAAGGAGACCACTGAGTCCACTGATCTCAGGCTCAGGGGGAGAGAGTTCCAGAGTCTGGGGACCACAGCAGCAAATTATCTGTCACCTTTGATCTTTAGCCTGGTGCTGCACAACCAGTAGGCTTTGGTCACTGGACCTCAGGGACCTGCTGGGGGTGTAGGGACTCAGAAGATCACCAATGTAAGATGGTGCTTGTCCATGTAAGGCCCTATAGACCAGAACCAGGATCTTGAAATGAACCCTGAAGTTGACTGGCAGCCAGTGAAGCTGGAGGAGAAGCGGGGTGATGTGGGTGTGTTTGGAGGACTTGGTCAGAAGCTGAGCACAGACATTCTGAACCACCTGTAGACGGTTCAGGGAGGTTCTGCTCAGACACGTGAAAAGAGAGTTGCAGTAGTCTAAGCGTGAGGAGATGAAGGTGTGGAGAACTGTCTCAAGTTCAGAGCGGGACAGAATGGGACTCAGCTTAGCAACGTTCCTGAGATGGAAGAAGGAAGAGCGAACAAGAGAACTGACATGAGAATCCAGGGTGAGAGCTGGGTCAAAGGTAATGCCAAGACTCCTGACAGAGGGTTTGGTGTGAGAAGAAAACTGACCAAGAGAGTCTCTGATTTTGGGAACCAGCTTGTCTGGGGCACAGATGAGGATCTCAGTCGTATCTTCATTCAGCTGAAGAAAGCTCCCAGCCATCCAGGTTTTGATAGAGTCTAAGCAGGTGTGTAACAGCTGCAGCTTAGACATCTCATGGGGCTTATAGGAGATGTACAGTTGGATGTCATCTGCATAAAGATGGTAGGAGAGCCCTTTAAAGGTGCTCAGGATGTGCTGAAGAGGAAGCAGATAAAAGAGGAACAGTAGAGGCCCCAGCACAGAACCTTGTGAGACAGAGAAGGTGTCCCACAAGCCTGACACATGCCTGACCCTCGCCAAGAACTCTGCCTGCCTCCACAACCCTCGCCTGTCTTCGACCACGTCTCTCGCCTGCTCCTTGTACCTGCTCTGTCTCTACCTGCTTCCGACACACGCCTGCCTTCAACTCTGCCTTTACCTTGGTTTTACTCCGGTAACACCTCCTCTTAGCTTCAGGCTAATAAAGACCGTTAAATCGTCTTACTCTGTTTGGTGTCTTCACGGGTCCTCAAGTTCTGGTCATTACATAAAAAGATTAAGATAAAAAGTTCAATTATCAGAATCAGAATCAGAATACACTTTATTGCCAGCGCTCCAGCGACCCAGAGCATAGGAACTTGACTCCGCAAACACAACCTGACCAAGGTTAAACACACACACATGTAGACAAAAACAGGTACAGGCAGTCACGAGAGCAGCCAGGATGGCGCTCATTTCGTTAGATGAAAAGGGTGTTTAATGAGGATAATTGGGGTAAGGTAAAAAAAGGCATAGCAGAGTTAGTCCCAGCAGGGAGTAGCTCTATTATACAAAAAACTCCTCTACATAGAAGCACGGACATCACAGTTACAAAACATCAGACCAGCGATAGGGAGGCGGGGTGGAGCGGGACCCTGAATCCTCCAACGGGAGCTGCCAGTATGGCACTCAGCCAGCTGCAGTCAAACAGGTAGGAGGGAGAGATGAGGGACAGAGAGCACATTGAGTTTCCTGCAGGTTGACTTCGAAGCAGAAGTCACAATCTGAAGGCAGGGGGGGAAGGTCGGGACACAGCATCTGTCAGCATTCCTCCTTTCGTGGGGGTGTGTTGATGGCAGCCTTGGAGGCTGCCTTGGCGTCAGATAAGGATAAGCAAGACTTTGTTTAGGGCAGACAGAGAAAATTTTCCTCTCTGCCTTGGAGTCTATTAAGTGGTCATTCATGTCCACCAGTGAAGCCAATTATACGTTCTAAACATCCCCACACCGTCCGGCGACCCTCTCCGAGATGACATCCATCTTGCGCACTAACACAGGCAACGCCGCGAGGACACTGTCCAGCTTACGGTTCACCTCGAGTAACGTCCCAGTCTGTGAGGTCACCGCACGGGTGGCACATTCCGTGGGTACGGGTCGCACTCCAATCGCTCCCATCTTCCCAAATTTCCAGAAAACCAGATATCCTCCCACTCCAATCAGAAGAAATCCAGTGATCATCAGGCCAAATATCCACAAATCTTCCACGTCCTCGATGGACAACTGAGAGAGGCACACGATTCGCCAGATCTCCCAAGAATCGAGTGCATATCCCGCTGCGAATGTCCCTTGAGGACAGGTGGGCGCCCCCTTCTCCGTTCTCATCGTAGAAAAAATCTTATCAATCGCTTTGAATAACCAGTTAATTAAGTCCATTTTCCAAATAAGAAGTAGTGATTTCAGGAGAAATGCAGAGAAGTGTTCTGTAGGCAGACAGGACAGAGAGCCTTGGGAAAGCAGATAAGGGAGCTGAAGAAAAAGTGTCTGTACTCTCTGAGAGCTGGATAAGAAGATAGATAGATAGATAGATAGATAGATAGATAGATAGATAGATAGATAGATAGATAGATAGATAGATAGATAGATAGATAGATAGATAGATAGATAGATAGATAGATAGATAGATAGAAGATCAAATTAAGCATAAACACTGAATAGTTAAAAGTAAATCCCACTGATAAGACATAATCGGGTATAAACATACAATTAAATATATAAAAATTATATACATATATATATATATATAAATAATGTAATATAAAGAAATAAGACAGGTTAAAATTGGTTAAAATTAATATAAAAGAAAAAAGATATAATTCAGGAGATGACTAAGTAATAAAACACTGATAAAACATATGAAAGATAGTTCAAATACAGGCTATAATAGATAAATTTCAGCTAAAAGTTATATTAGAAAGGCGAGTCAGCTAAAAGCTAGACTAAAAGGTGAGTCAGCTAAAAGCTAGACTCAAAAGGCGAGTCAGCTAAAAGCTAGACTAAAAACATGAGTCAGCTAAAAGCTAGACTAAAAGGGTCAGTCAGCTAAAAACTACATTAAAAAGGTGAGTCAGCTAAAAGCTAGACTAAAAAGGTCAGTCAGCTAAAAAACTATATCAAAAGGTGAGTCAGCTAAAAGCTAGACTAAAAAGGTGAGTCAGCTTAAAGCTTGGTTTATGCTTGACGCATTCACTTTCCGCGCGGTGATGCAACTCGCGGCTGGAACGCGCTTCACAACTTGCAGCGTTTATGGTTTGTGCGGCTCGTCTCTGCGGTGAGCCAATATTCTCCCAAACTGAACGGAGCAGCATGGAGCTCTACAGCATGCATCCAACACTACTCCATAGTAGAAGTAGAAATCACTGTTTACAACATGGTATTTCAGCATTCCGACAGTGCGAGCTATTTCTCTCCAAGAATTATTAACAACATGTTGATCACGGTGATCTCTGAGAGCTGAATCATACAAATGTCTGTATTTACGAACCTCTGCCGTGCCGGTCCGCCATGTTTTTCCGCGTCCGACCATGCGCGTGGTTAGACATTTTCCGAGGTGCGCGTTGCGGAAATCTTGGGCCGTGCGGAGACGCGGTGGAGGGGCGTGGTTGTTAAAATGACGCAAAATGACGCAACTTTTCCACGCGGAGCCGTGCGGACCTCGCAGACGCGTCAAGCATAAACCAACCTTAAGGCTAGACTAAAAAGGTGAGTCAGCTAAAAGCTAGACTAAAAAGGTGAGTCAGTTAAAAGCTAGACTAAAAAGGCGAGTCAGCTAAAAGCTAGACTGAAAAGGTGAGTCAGCTAAAAACTATATTAAAAGGTGAGTCAGCTAAAAGCTAGACTGAAAAGGTGAGTCAGCTAAAAGCTATATTAAAAGGTGAGTCAGCTAAAAGCTAGACTGAAAAGGTGAGTCAATTAAAAACTATATTAAAAAGGTGAGTCCGCTAAAAGCTAGACTAAAAAGGTGAGTCAGCTAAAAACTATATTATAAATGGTGAGTCAGCTAAAAGCTAGACTAAAAATGTGAGTCCGCTAAAAGCTAGACTAAAAAGGTGAGTCCGCTAAAAACTAGACTAAAAAGGCGAGTGAGCTAAAAGCTAGACTAAAAAGGCGAGTCAGCTAAAAGCTAGACTAAAAGGTGAGTCAGCTAAAAGCTATATTAAAAGGTGAGTCAGCTAAAAGCTAGACTAAAAACATGAGCCAGCTAAAAGCTAGACTAAAAAGGTGAGTCAGCTAAAAGCTAGACTAAAAACATGAGCCAGCTAAAAGCTAGACTAAAAAGGTGAGTCAGCTAAAAGCTAGACTAAATAGGTGAGTCAGCTAAAAGCTATACTAAAAAGGTGAGTCAGCTAAAAGCTATACTAAAAAAGGTGAGCCAGCTAAAAGCTATACTAAAAAAGGTGAGTCAGCTAAAAGCTATACTAAAAAAGGTGAGCCAGCTAAAAGCTATAAAAGTGGGTCTTGAGCATGGCCTTAAAAACATGAACATTCTCCTGCAGCCCTGAAGTCGTCTGGCAGTCCGTTCCAGAGAGGAGGACCATAAAACTGGAAGGATGCCTCGCCTTGAGAGGGTGTCTAGACTTTTGGAATTATGAGGAGATGGCTGCCAGAGGAGCACAGAGACGGTGAAAGATCGTATGGGAGAAGCAGTTCTGACAGATATGAAGACCCAAGACCATTATGATATTTTAAAACAATTACAAGAACTTTAAAATCGACCCTAAAACGTACAGGGAGCCAATGCAGCTTGTTAATGACTGGTGTAATGTGCTCCTGCCTACTGGTCTTTGTCAGGACAAGTGCGGCTGAATTTTGGGGAAGTTGTAAACCTTAGGTACTCTTTTTGGGAAGACCACAAAGCAGGGCATTACAATAATCAATTCTACTGGTGATGAAAGCATGCAGCAGTGTCTCCATGTTGGAGTTCTGATTAGAGTTCACGGAGGTGAGAAGATCCTTTAGATGCAGCGGATGGACATGGAGACAGGTTTTCTCCCACAAACGCTCAATTCATCTGCTCTGGTGCATAAGGCTGTGAAGGCTGTCATTAAACCGAGTAGGGTTCACTGTACGATAGTTCATGTAATGTTGCCAGAGGAAACGAGAGAGCGCTAAACACCAGTCGACATTTTTAGGTCCAAATGCTTCTGGTTCTCCGTGACTTCAAATGGTGTTTTCTTTTTTGGGACTCCGGTAGTTTGTCCTAAAGTAGAAGTGGTAGCAGTCGGCTGTTTCTCCTTCTCTGATATTATTAAGTGGAGAACCTCTCACACCAGTGGTGAGTGTGTAATGAGAGGAGGCCCCAGGAAAGTGCCGCGATTCAGTAAGGCAGACAACCACATTGTCCAATCGCTGGTTTCAGACCGAGTCGTGTTATTGGCTGAGGTTTTCAGACAAATACAAGAAAACCACTTTATTTTATTTTATTGACATATAAGGAGGATTAACCCCTTGAGATAAAACATCTCGTTTTCAAGGGGGTCATCCACTACTTCAAATCAAGAACGTACAAAACAGCAGATCGGAGATCACAGACACAGACAGAATTACAACCTCAGTATATATAGTCAATGGTTACAACACACACACACACACACACACACACACACACACACACACACACACACACACACACAATGGCTCACATTATTTTTAGTTGTTTTTTTCTTTCAATCTCCACAATGTCTTTATAGCTATAAAAAAACTGAAATTAATTGCATTTAAATTTCCTTTTTATTTCTTGCCTTTCTGTAGGGGAAGTGTCTACAAGGCCCTACTGTAATGGACGTGGAAACTGGAGTAGTGAGACCTGCAGCTGCTCATGTGAACCAGGATGGAAAGGCCCCAACTGCACAGAACCTGAGTGCTCCAATGACTGTCAGGACCAGGGTCGATGCGTGGAGGGCAGGTGTGAATGTTTCGAGGGCTTTGTTGGGGATGACTGTAGTATTGAGGTCTGCTTAGTGGACTGTGGTGACTACGGTCAATGTGTTGAAGGGTCTTGTCTCTGTGAGGATGGCTTCATTGGTGAGGACTGTTCCCAGACCAACTGCCCAAACAACTGTCTTGGTCGAGGACAATGTGTGGAAGATGAGTGTATTTGTGATGAGCCTTGGACGGGATTTGACTGCTCTGAGCTTATCTGTCCTAACGACTGCTATGACCGAGGGCGCTGTGTTAATGGTTCCTGCTACTGTGAAGAAGGCTTTACTGGAGAAGACTGTGGTGAGCTCAGCTGCCCTGACGACTGTAATAACCAAGGCATGTGTGTGAAAGGCCATTGTGTGTGTCACAGTGGTTACAGTGGAGAGGACTGCTCCAAGCTCATGTGCCCCAAAAGTTGCAATGAGAGAGGTCATTGCTTCAATGGGAAATGCATCTGTGACCCTGGATTTGGAGGTGAAGACTGCTCAATCCTCTTGTGCCTTGACAACTGCAGCAACAGGGGTCAGTGCATTAATGGAGAGTGTGTGTGTGACATAGGATACCAAGGTGAAGATTGCAGTGAGCTTTCCTGTCTTAACAATTGCCAAGACCAGGGCCGCTGTGTCAGTGGACAGTGCATATGTGACAAAGGA
Source organism: Nothobranchius kuhntae (assembly GCA_006942095.1). Classification (NCBI taxonomy): domain Eukaryota; kingdom Metazoa; phylum Chordata; class Actinopteri; order Cyprinodontiformes; family Nothobranchiidae; genus Nothobranchius; species Nothobranchius kuhntae. The sequence goes on along the minus strand of SSNQ01000552.1, from coordinate 542,634 downwards.
TTCACCGGAGAAGACTGCAGTACCAAGACCTGCCCTAGAGACTGCTTAGGAAGAGGAGAGTGTCTGGATGGAAAGTGTGTGTGCTTTGTGGGCTTCACAGGAAAAGACTGTACCGAGCTTACCTGTCCCAATGACTGCCTGGATCAGGGTCATTGTGTCAATGGCCAATGTGTTTGTCATAAAGGTTTCACCGGAGAGGACTGCAGTGAGAAGACATGTCCCAACAACTGTCTGGACAGAGGCCATTGTATTGATGGCAGCTGCATGTGTTACGAGGGTTTTACAGGGCTGGATTGCTCCGTTATACCCTGCCCAGGAGACTGCCATAACCAGGGGCGCTGTGAGAATGGAGTGTGTGACTGTGACGAGGGCTTCGTAGGGGAGGACTGCTCTGAGGGTAAGCCCACACATCCATGATTTGCAATGTTCTATTACAGCATGTTCATTCAGGCTTGTGCTCACTTAAACAGAGCTGTCTGCTCCTCAAGGCCCCCAGCAGGGGAGCCACTGCCATACGATTTATCATGGTGATACTTTCCATGTGTGAATATGCTTACTATGTTAAAATGCTATGCTTACATATGAATTGGTTTCACAAGTTGATTTCTCTGAATTTCAGTACATCAATGTTATCAAAAAATCACAAGAAAAAAAGTGACGTTCTGAAATTCTAACTAAACAATTTAGTTTTTTAATAATCAGATAATGAATAACAAATCTACTTTGTGTGAATGATTTGACATTTTATTAGAATGGATCAGTAACATAACGTTTTGTGCACAATGAACAAATACTTCCAAAAACTAGAATGCCCTTTAAATAACATGTATTGTTCTTTAAGTGACATTTAATACAAAACTTTTCAAGTAATTGATGTGCAATGATTGTTTTTCCAAATAATGCAAAAAAAAATTCTCAAAAAATTCATAAAGTTGAAGATGTTTTAAATTAAATGCAAGCTAGATTAGATGAAAACACAAAAGTCTAAATAGTTTGAACTGCAACAAAAAAATGTCAATGTAAAAATAATACATTTCTTCTTGCTTTCCTTATTTATTGAATCATTTTTATTACCAATCCTGATCTGGATCAGCTGTATGGGTCTGACGGCTGTGTGCAACACACACACACACAGAGAGCTAGAGTTTAATTGCTAATGGGACACTCAGCTAAAACAGTTGAGGGAAATGTGTTGAAACTAAATCACAGGGGATGCCTAATGTTTGGAAGCCTGTGTTCATCATGTGTAAATAAACAAACGGCATTAAATTTGTGTTAACGAGCTGTTAACGCAGATGGGACTTTACAGTCGCCCAGACTATTTTACTGAGGATGTTTTACTGAAAGTAGGTCTGAATAACCAACGTCACCCCGTCTTCTTTAGAAGAGTGTCTTCATCCCCTCTCCAGCTTCAGCCGCTTACAGTAGACACAGAGATCTGTGCTGCTACCCGATTAATTTATCTGCGTATTTCCAGTAGAATACGTTTGCGGAAAGATTTGTGCAATAATTAGATTTTTGTTTTACTTCCACAAAATGCTAGATTAGATATTACCGAAAACGGGCGACAGCTACCCATCCATCCATCCATTGTCTTTCGTTTATCCGAAGTTGGGTCGTGGGGGCAGAAGCCTAAGTCGAGAAGCCCAGACTTCCCTCTCCCCATCCACTTGAGCCAGCTCTTCCGGGGAAATCCCAAGTCGTTCCCTGGCCAGGCAAGAGACATAGTCCCTCTAGCATGGCCTGGGTCTTCTTTTAGGTCTCCTCCCAGCTGGATGTGCCCAGAAATCCTCACTCACCAGGGAGGCGTCCAGGAGGCATCCGAATCAGATGCCTGAGCCACCTCAACTGGCACCTCTCAATATGGAGGAGCAGCGGATCTACTCAGAGCCCCTCCTGAATAATCAAGCTTTGCACCCTATCTCTAAGGGAGAGCCCAGCCACCCAGCAAAGAAAACTCATTTTGGCCGCTTGTATCTGTGATCTCGTTCTTTCAGTCACTGCCTAAAGCTCATGACCATAGGTGAGGGTAGGAACGTAGATCGACCGGTAAATCGAGAGCTTCGCCTTCTGACTCAGCTCTCTCTTCACCACGGCAGACTGGTACAAACCACCAGGTTTTAATCAGTGATGAGTAACAGACTTCAGCAAACCCTGAAAACCTGCTGAATAGGTGCTTCATCTAATGAATCAGCTGTGTTGGAGCATGAAACTAAAACATGCTAGGGAATCTTAAGGTTCAGGGGTCTCATTTATCAAACATTGCATAGAATTCTTACTAAAACCGTACTTTAGCTCAGCAAAAAATAAGTACTTACGCCAAGTAGGTTTGTGATCTATCAAACATGGAGTATGCACAGCTGCACACAATCTCCGCTTCATGAATCAGAAACTATCTAGAAAGTTTCTCAGCTGCTTTTTAGTCCCATCCCGCCCTCACCACGCCCACTTTCTGCCATAAATGGTTGATGCAAAGTGCCTTGTGGATCTCATGCATATACATAAGCAGGCTGTTGCAGCATTTCGATCACAACCGCAGATCAAGGAAGTGCTATTTCACAAGCAGAAATTGAGGTGCCTGTGGGTGAGGTGGAGAAATGAAAGGAAGTGCTTTTGCAAAACAAATAAGAGAAAATCCACAGAGTGACACAGCGTTGCTGAAGCCATCAATGTTTTGAGTTATTCAGAGAGATCTGTGGTGGATATTAAAAAAAAAGATCCAATCAGGATTTGATCCCCAGACTCCCGGGTGTGAGTCAGGCACACTAACCAGCCAGCCAAAGGGAGATCTCCCTTGTCCAAGTAGCCAGGGCGCTTGATTAATTGGGTCACAGTGACAGGACACACACTGTCACAGACGCATGACATTCTGTCTCAATCTGTCCCCCTGCTGATTTTCTGCATTCCGTATTCTGCGCTTCAGGCTGTGTGTGCGTGAGTGTGTGTGCATGCATGTGTGTGTGCGCTCGCGCGCATGTGCGTGTGTGGGGTCTTGTTCTGTGTGCATGAAGCAGTACACGTGATAATGCTGCAGGATTTCATAATTGTATCTTCTCAGCAGCAGTACTGCAGGTGCTCTCCATGTCCAACATGTGTGTAAGCCAGGTCCTTAGTCAACTTAAAGTTGCCCACATTTTTACGCTAAGTTTTTTTTTTTTCATAAATCCCAAAGTTTGTGTGGAAAGTTGCTTACGCAGTTTTCCGACTCCTTTGTGTGCGTAAGGAAGCTTGATCAATGAGGCCCCAGGGTTGGAGCGCCCTGGTCTAAAGGATTTCACAGCATGTCATCTGGTTAAGTAGATTAGTTTCCAACTACTTTTTTTTTTCGATTGCTAAAACGTGTTTTTCAAAACTGTACGTTTCTTTCAAAACTGCACACACAAAACCCCAAACATAACACAAATTCCTAAACCGTGGCTTCCCTTTGCAACAAAACCCTGCCACCACATATCGTAACATGTTCCCAAAATGGAACACGTGTTTTCATTTGGTAAAAACAGCCACATTTTCACATGACACACACATACCATTCATTGCTTAAACACAAGTAGCCTTTGGGTGAACACTACCAAGCATGGAAAGAACACTGAAGAGCAAAACTGAAAACACAATTGTCTAAATGGAACACAATGAATTACACACTGAATGTATGACAGTGCCCACTTTCCCTGAGACAAACATTAGACATCACTACCAATTTTGAGACAAAACATTTTATTTTTACGTTTAACCCCCCCACCCCAAGCATAATTATGGGGCATCATGCCGCCGGTCTCTGTCTGGCCAGAGGGCCTCATCAACATCACAGGCAGTGTCCTCCTGGTCCAAACACCGTTGGAAGTACCGCCTCGAGTGCCTCATGAAGCCCTGACAGGCCTCAAAGGCCACATCTCTACAAGCCTCCTCCATGGCTTGAAGCAGTGGGACCTTGCTCTGTGGATTCCTTTCGTACACCTTCCACCGCCAGGCTGAAGCCCCCTTCAGACAGGCAATGAAAAACGGAAATGTTCCGGACTCTGTCCGTAAGACCTTTGTGTCTGAATACAAACATCCGGATAACGTGTTCCGGAATTTAACCGGTTGAAGCCCCTAGTAACAGGTCCGGACTTGTTACGGACAGGGTGCTGCTTCAGACTGGAGAGGTAGAGTTCGGGACAAGGGGGAGGGGGAGGAGGAGGGGACCGGGGGACGCTGTGCGCACCTAGATAGCCCGCTGCTGTAGCATGCGGTGAACCACGGCAGCTTGCCTCCTACGGTACCGCCTAGACGCGCGACGGACCGCTTCAGTGATTCCTATAACCATTGAGCTTCATCATCCAGGTCTCTTATGCGTCTTCGTGTGCGCAGAATTATGCTTAAGCGCCTCATGGTTTTTATCTTGAGAGGCGCTATAGAAATGATATTTTCTTCTTCTTCTTAACATAAGTC
>SSNQ01000552.1:524386-536886 GCA_006942095.1 Nothobranchius kuhntae | reverse complement strand
CTGTAGCTATTAATTGGTATGGGACTGATTAATAAGTCCAAATGAAAAATGGTTGCTACTCCTCCTCCTCGCCCTGTACTTCGAGCAATATGATGATTTAAATAATTAGAAGGAGTCTACTCGTTTAAGCTAACACAGTCCTCTTGCTGTAGCCAGGATTCTGTGAGAGAGAGCAAAGAGATCTGATTATCACAAATCAAGTCATTAACTAACAAAGGCTTAGAAAAAATGGATCTAATGTTCAACAACCCACATTTAATTTTTCTAGTTTTCTGCTCAGTTGAATTTGTTCTAATATTTATGAGATTTCCATGATTTGCTTTATTAAGCCTGATATTTAATGTGTGATTTTGCCTCCCCCCCCCCCCCCCCATGTATTACATGTATTAGATGAAATATGAGTATTATTAACAGTAAACAATTATCAAAGAGCTGCGGTGTTTGCCACATACATTCAGTGTGAAATATTTACGGTCTACTGAAAGCTGGTGTTGCTGAGGAGGAAGTGATCAGCTAAATCTTCAAAAGAACATTCATTGCAGAAAAGGCTTAATTTACCATCCACAAATAAGTAAAACAAATATAAGAACATCCCTTTGTAGATTTGATACAACACCTTACAGAGCATTTCAGAAGGTCCCATCCGGTGGGATGATTCTTCTGACATCACAACGATGCAGTGAAGGGATGAACTGGTTTCTAATGGCTGATCGAGGCCTATGTAGTGTGATATAACAGAAAAATGTAGCTTTATAGGGTAGCCAGTGATGGGGTGTTGAATCTACTCTGAGGGAACTGACGGTTATTTCCCAGTCAGCCTAAAGTCAACCAAACACACGCTTATTTGTAATTGTAATTAATTCTACTCGCGTTTAGTCTAGTGAAGGGCTAAGCAATCCTGGTCCTGGAGTGCTGCTATCCAGCATGTTTTAGACCTGATTTTAATCATTTATAAAGCTTGCTTATGCACAAAACAGGGTCTGACAATTGCACAAGTAATTTTCTGCACAAACTTTGTGATTAATAAAGAAAAGAAAAGAAAAGAAAAGAAAAGGGGACCCATGGCAACTGTAGGCAAACTCTAACAGTGTTGTAAGAGCATGCTGGAGATGGTAAACCGGCAGTGCAGTGATGATGGGAAACTCGTGTACTTATGCTACATTTACAGACTTGTAGACTCTCATGCACACACACATGCACACACACTCAGCCTCACCCCAGTCCCTGGACAGAGAATAAAAATGAGAACCTGATTGAAAATGTGTCATACTATACATTCAGACTGAGTGATGCATGACTTATCTGACATACCGCATCACGTCCAGGGTGACACAAACTCTACACTACCAGCTTCTATTAGTTCAGTGGCGACTTAGCAACAGCCAACCGGCTCCAGCGCAGCTGCGGCTGCTGCACTCTTGGTTTGCTGCAACCAGCTAAAAATGGAAAATGTCAGCAGTCCCTGAGCACAATAATGCAGCCGTTCTGGTCAAAACGCAGTGCAACTCAAAGGCAATAAAAAAAAATTTGAACCTACTTGACTCATAATTTTCTCGATTTCATTCTCTGTTACACTACGTTTTCTAGAACTCTCTGTTGTCATGGTTACTCGTGAAATACTATCGACCAACCGGCGTATGCAGAGTATTCAAAAAGTGCTTTGCATTGACCATTTTTGGCTGAAAGTGGGTATGAAGGGTTGGGGTTAGCCAGGAATTGTGTGAAGCTGAACGTACTCTGTGTCTAATAGGTCAGAAAATAACTTTACACACGTACATTTTTGTTGCTGAAGTTTTATAAATGAGGCCCATCCGAGTTGAGCCTAGTTCCATGCCAGCTTTACCTTAAATCACATAGTTTAACCGTGAGTAGTTGTAGTTTTTATCTGATTTTATGTATGGTTGTGTAGCAATTAATACATATTAATACATTTTTGAATGTTTAATCAGAAGATTCTAGGGTTCTTTGCTTCATCAGGGACCATAAACACACTTCGTATTAATTTGGACAGAGTCAGATATACAGTTTATAAAACTAATTTAATTCTGTTTGCTAAACTAATGATACATGACAAGATATGAATAATGAGATGTGGTGTGGTGGATGTGAGGTCATGTAATGGAAGCTAGATGCTGTAGCAACCGTTCTTTGTATCTGAGAGAAATTGTGAAGTCTGGGTTATAAAAGTGAATTGGCTGTTTATTTAGTAAACTACAGATTTATTTATTTATAAACCTCATCAGACTCCAGTATGCAGGCTTACGATACCCTGGTATGAGTTGCTCCCCGCGGTCTGGAGGGGTGAGGTCACCGGACATCGAAACCACGATACTCAGAGATTAGTAGCTTCCTCTGAGTTCAGCTTACCCGGCCATGAGATGCAACCCGGGTCTGCAGATTAGGTGTGAAGTAGCTCTGTAAAGAGCTGTTGTGTCTGTTATCACTCGCAGCGTTGCAGAAAGGCTTTTGACTTAAGATCAAAGGAGTTTGTTTCAAAAGAGGCTTCCTGAATCGGAGTCAGCTGGACACTTAATTACTCAGGAAGTAATTCTTGTTTTAATAAACTACTTTGTTATGGTTTCTGGCCAAGTTTGGCAAATCAGAATTCGACACGTTTCTGAGTATTTACCAACATCCCTCAGAAAGCCACGCCTTCCTTCAGATACAAAAATGTTTTAAACTTTGAGTATCTTATTGTAACGTGTATGAGTGTAAACAACGATTAACTTGTTGAATCAAACACATAGTGATGAGTGACATAATTGGATCATTGTAAGAACAATAACCATTTTAAATTCATTGATTTAAGCACAAATTATTCAAACATTTGATGTAAACATCTTGTTCATTCATCACAGATTATTTAACTTATAACTGTAACATCATGGAGTCGTCACTTGTTCAGAGTGAAGAATGTTGATGTCTGGCTTTCACAGAGAGCGTAGGACCTTGGGAGAGAATGTTTGTCTGAATGTTTTGTCTTCATGGAATTTCAACACGTGCTGAGCAGAACCTTCTGGTTCTGGAAGGCCAAATGGATTTATTTCTGTAGATGAAAGGTTATTATTTTGATCAATATATAGGTGAAAACGGACTCTTTTGGACGTTACAGTTGCGTTATTTAGGGAATAAAGCCAAAGTCTTTGAATGGAAAACGTTGCACTTGAGGTGCAGATTTATTCATTTTCAGTTGATGCTGGAAAACTTGTGATGACCTGGTCACTTTTAGAAGTTTCCTTTTGCACGTAGGTTTTGACGTTGATACTTTCTTTTCTTTTTGAATGTTCCATCAACAGTTTGAATTGTTGTCTTCTGTGACCGCCCACATTAATGTGGCAGTGTGAGCGTCCTGTCACAGTGTCCCGATTGATGATGCGCCCTGGCTACTTGACCAAGGGGATGTCCCTTTGGCTGACTGGTTAGCGTGCGTGACTCTCACCCGGGAGTCTGGGGATCGAATCCCGCCCGGGCCCTCGTTTCTCCACCTTGCCACATAAATTTTCCTGCAGAAGAAGCACATCTGAAGTGTGACTGATAAATGATTGTCAACATCTCTCCTCAGTTTCACCACCCAAGGACCTTACAATACTAGAGGTTACCCCAGAAACTGTGGACCTGTCATGGCAGAACGAAATGCGTGTGACAGACTACCTGATCACCTATGCACCCACGGCTCCTGGAGGTTTGGAGCTTGAGCTTCTTGTACCTGGCAACCAGAAGGAAGCCACTGTTCGGGAACTTGAACCTGGTGTGGAGTACCTGATCAGTGTCTTTGCTGTTTTAACCAACAAGAGGAGTGTTCCTGTTAGTGCTAAAGTGGCAATGCGTAAGTCAACACTCTCCTTGGCATTTCTGACTGCAGCTCAAAAATTGTAGAGGAAACTAGTGAAACTGTCTTCGTTCTACATTTAGATCTTCCTGAGGCCGAAGGTCTAAAGTTTAAATCAGTGCGAGAAACCTCAGTGGAAGTGCAATGGGACCCACTGGACATTCCTTTTGATGGCTGGAATCTCATCTTCAGAAACACGGTGAGTCAAACTTTAAATGTAGTCACACCCATTCTTAGTTTCTGTATGTTCAAAACCAATGAACAGACCTGAGAACATAGGTACAGAACATCTCGGATTCTCCATGACGATGAAAAGTCAAATGATCAAATTTTAGGGGCAGCCATGTTGTCCTTTGAATCCAGAGTTTGAGCCATCAAAATGGAGGGGGTAGGGGGGCTTTCAGACACCCAATAACCAGTTTCAGCTTGGTAAGTTAGAAATGTGAAAATAACAACCGACAACAGCAAGATGGGAACCACTGGGAGGAACATGAGTCACCTGTACCGTGGTCTGAGGTGTGTTTTATTCAAGGTGTCCCACTGGGTTACGTGGACGGTCGTGTCTTTTATTTGTCCCTGAGGCCAGCTATGATGGGCGCTGCCAACAACATGCGGGAACCATCATACGGAGGACAGTATTCGTTTTCTAGCTTTAACATCTGTCCTGACTGTCATTTTACTCATGAGCCTGCTGCTGCTTTGATGCTGTAGACCAGGGGTGTCAAACTCATTTTAGCTCAGGGGCCACATTGAGTCCCAAGTGGGCCGGACCGGTAAATTAAAAACAACTTCAGATTGTTTTCTTTGTTTTAATACAATCAATATAAAACAAGGCTGGAGCCTGAGGACAGTGTATCCAAAATAGTACAAGTACAACACCTGAAGTGTACTTGAAAATTTGGGGGGGAAAAAAAAATAAAAATAAAACATCCCTTGGTGATTCAGAGCTTACAGATAACATGGCTGGATCAGTTCCATGCAGCACTTAAAGTATATTTGACTCATTTTACTTTACATCTTTTAGCTTTCACCAGCACATCAATATCAGAAGTCACATCCTGAGTGGCGGCCAACTTCAGGATGTGATTCAAGTTCTTGTGTGAGCCTTGAGCACAGCTTTGTTTTATTTATACTCATTACAGAGAAAACTTGCTCACAATGATAAGTTTATTTTCACTCTACATTGTAAAGTATGAAAATAAAGTTTACACAACCATCTCGCGGGCCAGACTTAACCTGTTTGCGGGCCAGATCCGGCCTGCGGGCCGTATATTTGACACCCCTGCTGTAGACGCTTTGTGATCCTTTGCAGAACCGCTGGCTCAAATCCATTTCTGTTTGTATGCATGAGGGTAATGGTCAAACAGTAAGTAAAGCTACTGATTACTGGTGAGCCCTCACTGATCCAGTCTTCATTGAAAAGTTCTTCCAAGTTCTTTAAACAAATAAATACCTTAGTGTCCACCTGAACAACAGACTGGACTGGAGATGCAACAGTGGAGCCATCCACACAAAGGGACGGAGTAGACAGTACTTCTTAAGGAAGCTCAGGTTTTTCCTGCCCACAGCCATCTCTTTATAGATTATCAACTGAGATCATTATTACTATTATTTTTACTTTTGCTTTGAATAATGAGTTACGACAACACTTCATTTCCCTCTGGGATTATTAAGGTATTTTAGAACTTGAATTTAGGTTTCTGAGTGAAGCTTGTCCAAGTAGGGCTCCTTTCAATGTTCAGTTCCAAAATATAGGATTTACCTGATTCTGACACATGCTACCAGGCCTGGTCCTTCTAATGAAAACTGGTTTTCCTTGTGTACTGGCAGAAAGAGGAAGACGATGAGATTTTCAACTCCCTCGGCCGCCCAGAAACTACTTTTGAGCAGTCAGGCCTGGGTCCAGGCCAGGAGTACGAGGTCAAACTGGAGGTGGTGAAGAACAAAAAGCGTGGACCACCTGCTGCTAAGAATGTCATCACAAGTGAGTTGCACACTCCTGCTGTGTATCATTTTGTGTGATAGCCACTTCAGACACCTGGATAAGCTCAGAAAGAAACTAATACCTTGAGCTTTGTGGATATGACTTCCCCCATTTAGACAAGATAAATAAAAAAATGTTTTAGGTAAAAATTTCGAATAGAAAAGTAGACATGAAGACAACAAGTACTGGTGAAGTGAAGGAATACATCACTTGAAATCCTTGTGGAGTACAAGAGACACCTAAAGTTTAGCTGTGTTTAAAGCAGGGTCAAAGACCAAGTGAACTGATAAACTGTTTTATTTTTCTTGTTTTTGAAATGTTATCAATCACTGAGTTTCACATGCAGGCTGAACATGAAAATGGTCCTCTATCTTGTATTTCCAACATTAGCTTCTGATAGAAAATAGATGAGTAAAAACTCAGATTAGAAATCCAGTTAAATTGGCACGTCAGATTGAGATTTGCTGAGAGATTAAAACGTTTTGAATTAGAAGTGCCGTACTCCACACCTGTGCATACCACTTGAAGCACTGTTTATTATGAAATTGTTATCAAAGACGGAGGGATGATAAAACTTTAGAGGTAAATGTAAGTTAAAATCCATTATGCTAGAAAACCCCTACAAAGGAAAGTCCTTCAAACCCCATTACCCATGGAATGGAAATGCTCTGGGATCTCACTGATCAAACATTGCATAGAATCCTTACTAAAACCGTACTTAAGCTCAGCAAAAAATTTTTTACTTACGCCAAGTAGGTTTGTGATCTATCAAACATGGAGTACGCACAGCTGCACGCAATCTCCGCTTCATAAATCGGAGACTAACGAGAATGTTTCTCAGCTGCATTTTAGTCCCATCCCGCCCTCACCACGCCCACTTACTGCCATAAATGGTCAATGCAAAGTGCCTTGTGGATCTCATGCATATACATAAGCCAGCTGTTGCAGCGCTCCGCCAATGACATGGCGACCGTAGATCAAGGCATATCAAGGAAGCGCAATTTCACAGAAGCAGAAGTTGATGTACCTGTGGGTGAGGTGGAGAAATGAAAGGAAGTGCTTTTGCAAAACAAACAAGAGAAAATCCACGGAGTGGCACAGCGTTGCTGAAGCCATCAATGTTGTGAGTTCTTCAGAGAGATCTGTGGCGGATATAAAATCATGGTCCAATCAGGATTTGATCCCCAGACTCCCGGGTGTGAGTCAGGCACACTAACCAGCCAGCCAAAGGGAGATCTCCCTTATACAACTAGCCAGGGTGCATGATCAATCGGGTCACAGACGCATGACATCCTGTCTCAATCTGTCCCCCTGCTGATATTCTGCATTCCGTATTCTGCGCTTCAGGCTGTATGTGTGTGTGTGTGCGCGTGTGTGTGTGTCTGTGTGCGTGTGTGAGTGTGCATGTGTGTGTGTGTGCGTGTGTGTGTGTGCATGTGTGTGTGTGTGTGTGTGTGTGTGGGGGGGTCTTGTTCTATGTGAAAACAAAGCAGTACAAGTGATAATGCTGCAGGATTTCATAATTGTATCAATCAATCAATCAATCAATCAATCAAATTTTATTTCTAAAGCGCTTTTCAAACAAAGTGTTATTCAAAGTGCTTTACAAAATGACCCCAGATTCCGATAACAGGTTAAAAACATTAACAAACATATGCAATCACACGCACACACACACACACAGACTCACACACACACACAAGTAAAAATTATATTTGGCTGAGTCCAGATGAGCCAAGTATGGTAACGCAAGGAAACACCATCAGAGGAGCCGTCTGTCCCGGCAGCATCAGGTCTTCCATACTAAGTCAGGGCGCTCAGTGGAGGGGGAGCGTAGACCCCCACCTATAGAGCGCCCAGGAAGCTACAGTCGACCACCGCTCCCGGGGCAGAGGGCCCCCACAGAGAAAACACTGGATTAAAATGAGTAAAAATGTAATAAAAGAGCTAATATAAATGACAAAAATTAGAAAATAAGTAAAAAAAAATAAAATGATATAAACAGTAAAATAATAATTTAAATAATAAAACTGTGCTAAAATATAATCATATACAACATGCAAAGCAAGTAATAAAATATAATCATGTAAAACGAGAAATAAAACTGTAGTAAATATTTAGATAAAAGCTAACATAAAAAGATGGGTCTTGAGTCTTGACTTAAAAACATGAATCTTCTCAGCAGCAGCACTGCAGGTGCTCTCCATGTCCAACATGTGTGTAAGCCAGGTCCTTAGTCAACTTAAAGTTGAGCACATTTTTCCACTAAGCTTTCTTTCATAAATCCCAAAGTTTGTGTGGAAAGTTGCTTACGCAGTTTTCTGACCCCGTTTTGTGTGTAAGCAAGCTTCATAAATGAGGCCCCTGGTCAGAAAGAAACAGTCTCTTCAAAGGCACAGTAAAATTTTTGTGCATGGCCTCGCCCACTTTGGCTTGCAGAAGGCTGTATTAGGAGAACAGAGCATGTCTAAGCGGGTAGAAGCTAACAATAGCAATAGCAAAACATGGGGTTTGTGTTTTTTGTAGATATATCAACTATGATCAGTGCAAACAAAGGCGAGGTGTTTTCATATCATGAATATTAATGAATAAGACATTCTACCCCCATGACAGGAGGCTCTTTTCCTCAAGTTACAAGACATTAATTTGTAGAGAACACAGCAAACTGATTGAAAATATTAGTGAATGAGACCTTTGAACAATGCCTAGGCTCAGTTATGAGACACAAATTTCAAAACATTTTTCAGGGATTATGAATCAATTTGGATGCTAATATTTGGTGGTATATTCAATCCCCTTGTGTCCAACCCTGAAAATCCTGATGGTGTTCAGCTATATTACCATACCAGCTGTACTGCCTGAACAGTGATGAGAGCATCATTTTCTGTGAATGTTTTTTCTCAAATATGATCTGAATTAGAATAGAAGATGAATAGCCTAGAAATGTAGTCCATCCATAACCGAAGCAAAAGGATTTTGCTTTGCAGGTCAGTCTAGCCATGCCCCATTGTAGCCTCGGGGGTCTACCAATGGCCTGGGCAGTGTTGTGTACTGCCAGTCACAGCGCTCTATTGTTTTGATGGGTGGAATTCGCACCAGTGCTGCAATGGAGTGAAACAACAAAGATGGCGTCGGTTCATTTGAAATGGCTTTGGTATCAGCTTTGAACTATTTAGACTTGGGCTCTTTGAATTAAGAGCAGATAGAGGCACTGAACTTCTTTATTTAGAAAAAGGATGTATTTGTGTCTTCTTCGACGATGAATGGTGGACTGCCCCAATGACTGATGTTTGTAGCGGTGAGTATGTCACGTTGTTCGTTCTCCAATAGACAATTTGTAAGACAACAGTAGATGTCTGCCCCACGCTGCAATGGGTCTATAGGATGGCTTGCCAGGCTAGAAAAGGGATGCTGTGTTTCATAAACTTGCCTCTGCCTTTTTCAGGGATTGATGCCCCCAGCCAGGTGGATGTGCGTGACGTGACTGAAACCACAGCACTGGTGACTTGGTTCCAGCCTGTGGCCACTGTGGATGGTCTCAGCATTTCCTTCTGGCCCAGTTTAAACCCAGCTAATCGAAATGTGATTGAATTGTCCTCCAGTGACACCCAGTACCACCTGGGAGGCCTCACTCCTGATGCCCAGTATGAGGTGTCTCTGACAGCAAAGAGAGGAGGTCAAACCAGCTTACCAGTGAACAACTCCTTCATAACAGGTAAAACTGAAACAGATATGTTAATGCTAAAACCCTGTGTAGTAAGTAAGTACATTTTATTTATATAGCACTTATCACAGACATAGAATCACAAAGTGCTTCACATAGATCAAAACAAAATAAAACAAAGTCATAAAATCATAATGATCTTAAAACAGAAATAGATTAACATCAGAAAAATAAGCTAAACAAATGAAGGATGATTACAAATTTGAGCAAAAAAAAAAAAAAGAAAATAAAAGGTTTAGGCAAAAGCAGCTTTAAATAATAGGGTCTTCAGCTGTTTGTTAGAAGTGTCCATACTGTCAATGCTACGTGAGAATAAAGGAAGAGCATTCCAACGTCAGGGTGCAACAGTCTGTAAAAAGCAATCACCTCAACTTTTGTATCTGATCTTTGGAGCTTCTAGATGGTTCTGGTGGGTGGACCTGAGGGCTCGGGTTGGAGCATAAGGCTTTAACTGTTCAGTAATATAGGGAGGAGCTTGATCATTAACAGCCCTGAAAGTTCTAATCAGGATTCCAAAATGAACTCTAAAGTTAATGGGTAACAAGTGAAGAGACATCAGAATAGGAGTGATGTGTGCTCTTCTGTTTGCTCCAGTTAGGAGCCTCGCTGCAGTTAGGAGCCTCGCTGCAGAGTTCTGGACCAACTGAAGGCGGTCAAGGCAGTGGCAGCTCCAGAATTCTTTGCGCAAGTGCTATGAAGGAGCTAGTCTTTTTATTGAGGGTGCTATGAAGGAAGTTGTCGTGCGTTCCTACTGTTCTCTAAAACACCTTCAACACAGCAGACACACATGCGTGCACAAAACCTCAGCAACATCTGAAATAATCATTATTATACACCATAAACATATGAACAATCGCTGACTTTTCCATGAAATCATAAACACATACAGCGTCACAGAAAACCATCTATAGTGTTGCAAGGAATCAGCTTGTTCCCCAGATGTAGGCTAACCATGAAAACAAACTTTGTCTGCAACATCAACTGTATTAAAAGAAACAGAGGGAAAGTATTTAACTCACCATCAGATGTCTTCAATCATAACAGGACAATATGCCCATTGTTGTGGTCGAGGGCAAAGGTGTCAATAAATGTGCTGCTGTCCAGTGTCCTTGTTCTTAATGAGTTAATAGCAAGAAGTCCCAGGTCACTTGTTCGATTGTCCCCACTGCTGTTACTCAGGTAGTTTTTTTGACGATGCAAACATGAAAAACTGTGCTCACAGCTCACTGATGTGACAGGAAGGGTCAAAGAAATGGATATCAGTTTAAACAAGTCCTGAAATGCGTCTTTGTAAGGCCGCACAAGAGATAGGAACTCCTGAGTGTTTATTGTATGCCCCTGCTCCTTTTTATTCTGCAGCAACCGTGGAACCCGGTGGAGCTTTGCTGCCAAGTTCGGGACTTAGTGCTGGCAAACCTTTCAGTACATAGTTTGTTTCTGATGAAAAACGCTGCTGGAGCTCCTTTAACATTATGTCTATAACAGGACTGAAGGACTGTGTTTTCAGGTCATCCATGCTGCAAAAACCAGTTCTTTCTATTGGGGCATCCACTATAAAACCCTCCAGGTGTTTGGCTGTTTGAGTTTGCCTTTTCTCCTGTTGTGCAGTCCGTGTTGCTGCTCCAGTCTTCATGCACAGCTCCTCAGCTTGCTTTCGGAGCATTTCCCACTTTTCTTCTGTGCACTTTTCTGATATTGCAGAGATTACAGCACGGGCCAGGTCGTCTGCTGCCACAAGATCCAAATTGGGAGACTGTGGTTGATCAGACATGAATTTAGTTGTTCTAAAAACATCCTCATAAACAACAAGATGCAGAACAAACTTCTCATCTATAAGTGCACTGACAGCTTTAGCCTCTGTTCTGCGTTTCACATTTTTCCTGCTGAACAATTTAACACAGTGTAGCCATGACTGCTGGGAGTGTTTTTTTGACAGCGCATATTGAATCATAATGACGTGCTCAGCGAGTGTCGCTCAGTCTCTTGAGCTCTGTGTGCTGCACTGCTGACATGAGCACATCCTGTTTTTTCAGAAAAAGATCATGGACCACTGATCCTAAAAACCTGTGAAGCATTTGCAGTGTCTCAAAAGTCTGCTGCTGCAACAACATTATGCACACAGTCGACTAACACAAGATTCAGCCTGTGAGCATTGCAATGTACGTATATAAACTGCTTGTGGCACCTTTTTTAAAAACTTTTCCTGCACTCCGTTGTTGCATCCAGACATAACCGTGGCGCCATCATAACACTGGCTGATGCAACAGTTCATGTCAATATTACACTGATGCTGTCAAATAGTGAATCTGCATCCAGTCCGTCTGCTGGGGTAAAATGCAGAAATTCCTCCACCACTTTCCCTGACTCTGGCTGCAAATAACACACTGGAACAGAAATGTGTTCTTTTTTGCCTATGTCCTTACCGTCTTCCACCAATATGGCAAAATATTCAGCTTCCTTCACCTCGTCGCCGATTTGTTTCTTATCATTTCAGCCATTATGTTAAATATCTGTATTATTCTGTATATCATGATGAACATACTTCGCATTAGATGGATTAGTGGCCAACTTCTTTTGGACTGTTGAATCAAACTTTCCAATAACATCCAACATCTCACGAAAATTACCTTTGTTTGCTGAATCCTCATCAGACCGCGCTGTGCAATCCCCTGACTGTCATGTCCCTGGGAAGGTGTTTAACCCACGACATGAAGAATCATCACAAAACAACGGCAGAAAGTTCAAACAATGATTTATTAAACCTAACTAAAGTGTCCTGGAGATATCCAAGTTCAATGAAGCCAGAAAGAGTCCAGAAGTCAGTAGGGAGGACAGATGGTGTGACGGGGTGCGTCCAGGAGAGGGAGCCAGACGATGGCGGCAGAGGATAGGAGGAACAGGAGGAGAGGCGAACCGTGAGAGTTGTTGTCCAGGCGGGTTATGGTGAGTTCCAGGTAGGTATA
>SSNQ01000552.1:509543-524376 GCA_006942095.1 Nothobranchius kuhntae | reverse complement strand
CCCCCCCCCCCCCCCCCCCCTCAACGGACGCCACCTGGCGTCCTAGCAACCGTCTCCTCGTAATCCCGAATGAGGGAATGGTCCATGATGAAGGAGCGCGGGACCCATGAGCGCTCCTCCGGGCCGTACCCCTCCCAGTCAATCAGGTACTGGACCCCACGACCACGGGGTCGGGAGTCGAGGATCCTCCGGACTGAGTAGACCAGTCCCCCCTTGTAGAGCCGGGCCAACGGCGGAGGCACAGGAGCAGGACAAAGAGGACTGGAACCAACGGGTTTAACCAAGGAGATGTGAAAAACAGGGTGTACCTTCATGTTCCTGGGGAGGTCCAGCCGAACCGTGGTGGGAGAAGGCATGTCCAGGACCCTGAAGGGGCCGATGAACCTCGGAGTGAACTTCCTAGAGGAGGCCTTTAGCGGGATGCCCCGAGAAGACAGCCAAACGTCCTGACCAGGAGAGTACAGCGGGGCGGGGCGCTGGTGTCGGTCTGCCAGCTGCTTGTTTCTGGCGGCAGTGCGCTCCAAAGCCGCCCGGGTAGAGGCCCATGCCCGTCTGGCCCCCCTGAGAAACTGCGGGATGGAGACTGAAACCGAGGCTTGCTGTGGAAACAGTGAGGGTGTGTAACCCAGAGACGCCCTGAATGGTGACTGACCGGTGGAGGTGGATACATGGCAGTTGTGAGCGTACTCGATCCACGCTAAATGCGTGCTCCAGGTGTTGGGCTGGGAGGAGCAGACACAACGCAGCATGGCGCCCAGTTCTTGGTTTAACCGCTCACACTGCCATTGGTCTGAGGATGGTGGCCGGAGGTGAGGGCGACCTTGGCGCCCAGAGCTTCCGCGAACTCCTTCCAGACCCGAGCCACGAATTGGGGACCCCGGTCTGACAGAATGTCTGTGGGAATACCATGCAGTCTAAAAACATGCATCACTAGGAGCTTGGCAGTAACAGTCGAAGAGGGAAGGCCTTTAAGAGGCACCAAATGACACGCCTTAGAAAACCTGTCGACCACCGTCATGATACATGTGAATCCCTGAGATTCTGGAAGACCTACAACAAAATCAAGCGCAATGTGCGACCAGGGACGTGACGGACTAGGAAGGGGACAGAGGAGCCCAGCTGGGGCTCAGTGGTCTCCCTTTTGCTGAGCGCACACATGACAAGCCGAAATGTAGTCTTTAATGTCCATATACATGGAGGGCCACCAGAAGGTCCGTCTGATCAGAGCAATGGTGTGTCCTATGCCTGGATGAATGGAAAATCTCCCCGCGTGTGCCCAATGTATAACCTGCCCCCTAAGCGCCTGAGGAACGAATAACCTCCCTGGGGGTCCCCCTGGTCCGGGCTCGGTTTTAAGCGCCTCCAACACTTTGTCCCGAATCTCCCAGGTGATTCCACCTACCACACACGATGAAGGAAGGATGGGTTCGGGCTCGGGCTCTTGGTCTGGTGCAGTCTGGATAAGGCATCGGGTTTAGTGTTCTTAGATCCAGGGCGATAAGAAAATCTGAAAGTTAAAGCGCGAGAAAAACAACGACCACCTGTATTGGCGGGGGTTAAGACATTTGGCTTCTTTCAGATAAATCAAGTTCTTGTGATCTGTCCATATAAGGAACAGCTGTTCCGCTCCTTCCAGCCAATGCCTCCATTCCTCGATGGCGAGTTTCACTGCGAGCAGCTCCCGGTCTCCCACGTCATAACGGCTTTCTGTCAGAGACAGCCGCCTGGGGAAAAAGGCACATGGGTGCAGCTTATTGTCCACGGGTGCTACCCGTGATAGGACCGCCCCCACCCCGGTCTCTGATGCATCCACCTCCAGCATGAACTGTCTCTGGGGATCCGGTCTGTGGAGGACTGGAGCGTCGGTGAAGCGCCTCTTAAGTTCCTGGAAAGCAGCCTCGGCTTCTGGGGACCAGACAAATGGGCGTTTCACAGAAGTCAAGTTAGTCAGAGGTGCGGCTACCTGGCTGTATCCCTTAATGAAGCGCCGGTAAAAGTTTGCAAAGCCCAGGAAGCGCTGCAGCTGTTTCCGGGATGAGGGGGTGGGCCACTCCGTGACCCTGCTGACCTTCTTCAGATCCGCTCTGAGTCTCCCGTGTTCTACAATGAACCCGAGGAACTTGACCTGAGGAACATGAAACAAACACTTCTCCGCTTTGACACATAAGCGATTCTCCAATAACCGTTGGAGAACTGCTCTAACGTGTTCCACATGCTGTGCAGAGTCCTCTGAAAAAATCAAAATGTCATCTAAATAAACTGTTACAAACTTATTCAGGAAATCACCCAACACAGAGTTCACAAGCGCCTGGAATACAGCAGGGGCGTTAGTCAACCCAAAGGGCATAACCAAATACTCATAATGTCCAATAGGAGTCTTAAAAGCCTTCTTCCACTCATCCCCTTGCCTGATGCGCACCAGATGGTACGCGTTCCTAAGATCCAGACGGCTAAACACCCGTGCGTTCTGCACAGGTTCGAAGGTCGAGCTGAGTAGAGGCAACGGGTATTTATTCTTTATAGTGACCTGGTTTAGTCCTCTATAGTCTATGCAAGGTCTGAGGGTACCTTCCTTCTTTGGGACGAAGAAGAATCCCGCGCCCAGGGGAGAGGAAGAGGGTCGAATGAGTCCAGCGGCCAGGGATTCCTGAATGTAGGTCTCCATGCTCTCCTGCTCAGGTCTGGAGAGGTGGTAGAGACGATTGCTGGGAAGAGGAGCTCCAGGCAGCAGCTCTATGCTACAATCAAAAGGCCTGTGTGGAGGAAGAGAAGTAGCTCTGTCCTTACTGAATACCTGTGCCAGGTCGTGATACTCCTGGGGTACATTTGACAGGTCAATCTTCTCGGCTGATGGCGATCTGGACACGCTGATGTTAGGAGGGGCTGCTCCGAGGCAGGACAGGGAGCATCTTGGGCTCCACCCCTCCACTCTTCCTGTCTCCCAGTTCACCTGGGGATTGTGGTGGAGGAGCCAAGGGTAACCGAGCACTACTGCAGTCTGTAGGGAGGGAAAAACAAAAAACTCTATTTCCTCCAAATGATTTCCCGACACCCTGAGTTTTACCGGGACAGTCCAATGCGTGAGGGTGGTTAAGCTGCGTCCATCCAGAGCCGCCACCGTGAGTGGAGTGGAGAGCCAGGTCGTGGGAATTCCCCACTGACGTACTCGTTCTGTGTCAATCAAAGACTGTTCACATCCTGAATCTAATAAAGCATCTACCGGAAACTGTTTAGCATTAGCGTACAACATACAAGGTAAAACACTACGGGACCCTTTAGAGTTCTGACTGCCCACCAGTAGTCCCGACATTACCGGTGGGCACGCCCTTTTACCAGAACCGGGCAGGTTCTAGCAAAGTGCCCAGACCCCCCACAGTACATGCAAAGACCTGACCTCATGCGATGTTCACGCTCCTCTTTACTGAGTTTGGTCTTTCCTAGTTGCATGGGTTCCTCCGGGGGGGAGACTCTGCGACGAGAAATGACTTACTGACCCAGTTGCCGGTGTAGGTGTGGGCACGTGAAGCTCCCGGTGCCTCTTGTCGAGAGAGATGGCCAGCTTGATCAACCCCTCCAGGGACTGAGGTTCCGGGCACATGGCGAGCTGGTTCCTAATGCGGCTGTTTAGAGCCTCCGTGAAAGCGGCAATGAGGGCCTCCTCGTTCCTGGCGGATCGAGCCGCCAGTGTACGAAACTCCAGGGTCATCTCTGCCACCGTCCTCTGCCCCTGTGACAGCGTCCACAGCCTCCTGCTTATATCCATGGGGGAAATATCAGAGCCAAAAGTCAAATTGAATTCTGCCAGGAAGGCCTCCAAGGGGCCTGCCAAAAAGGCAGGGTTGTGGCTCTTAGCTTCTGCCCACCTTAAAGCCTTTCCTCGTAGCAGTCCAACAATATAAGAAATGCGACTTACATCAGTGAGGAAGGCTCCAGGAGACCGAGCAAACGCCAACTGACACTGGAGGAGAAAACTGTGGCACTCCTCGAACTCTCCACTGTACGTCTGAGCAGGTGGCGCAGGAGCGGTGCGGAAATAGGTGGGTTCCGTGGCCGCGGCCCCTTCAGTGTTGAGCTCAGGAACAGCGAGGTTTCCTTGGGAGGTGGTGGCTCTTTCCTGAGAGGGTTTCTGGGCCTGGAGCTGGGTCAAGCCCTGTTGGAGTTGACGGATCATGACCTCCAGCTGTTGAGATCTTTGGTTAACGATCTGGAGGTGCTCCAATAAGACTGGTAGGGCCTGTTCCTGCTGAGTTAACCTGGAACTAAAATCGGTTAGAGATGATTCTGCGGGGTTAGCGTTTTGGCTGGATGATTCTGTCATGTCCCTGGGAAGGTGTTTAACCCACGACATGAAGAATCATCACAAAACAACGGCAGAAAGTTCAAACAATGATTTATTAAACCTAACTAAAGTGTCCTGGAGATATCCAAGTTCAATGAAGCCAGAAAGAGTCCAGAAGTCAGTAGGGAGGGCAGATGGTGTGACGGGGTGCGTCCAGGAGAGGGAGCCAGACGATGGCGGCAGAGGATAGGAGGAACAGGAGGAGAGGCGAACCGTGAGAGTTGTTGTCCAGGCGGGTTATGGTGAGTTCCAGGTAGGTATATTCCATCAATGGTTCAGCGTTTCCAAGTATCCCGAAGAGGAATACAAACTTGAGTCCAAAATGGTCCAAACACAAGAATCCAAGAAAAAATCCAAATACATCCAAATACTGCGACAGCAAAAATGTCTGAGCAGAGACCAAGCATAACCTAAGACTTGAGAGTGGCAAGATACTACCGTGAGTAGCTAATCATCCAGCGATGTGAAGTAGTTCCCTCTCCTCTTAAATAGAGCTCTGCTGCTGTGGCTGATCTGAGGATCTGCAGCTGCCGCTGATTGGTAATGCTCCGCAGCTGGTGAGTGCCCTCTCCTGGAATGAAGATCTCACAAATATGTTGTAGAGAAGGAGGAGTACTCATCCCGACACACAACACTGACAAGCTGCGTAGCACAAACTTTCCACCACACCCATCATGTACCTCAGTTCTCCTGAACCAGTATTGAATGTCACTTATCCAGCATGTTTGGGAGTTTTGAGCCACTTTTTGTTTTCGTAGAAAATTTGTGTCCAGTGCTGTCGTGATGGTTTTTCAAAGATGCAGCTGCTTTTCACCAGTTACTGAAGCCAAGTGTTGTAAATGCGAGCTCCAAGTAAAATCCATAGCCTCCCTTTTGAAAATGCCGACAAGCAAAGCAAAACGCAGCACCTTTACTCACACTATATTCCAACCACATATACTGATCCAGCCAACCTTTGCTGAAACTTCTTTGCTGAACTCCAAACAAACATGACGGATATTTAGAAAGAATTGGTCTTCTTGGGCGATCTTGCGGATTCCTGCTAATAGTGCTAACTTAACTAGCGTTAGCATTTCCAGCGGCAAAACCCTCGACTGCTGCGGCGGTCAAGGGTTGACTCTCTTCATCCAGATCTATAGGTTTTTGTTGGTGTGAGATCACTTCCAAAGATTCATTCGTTTCTGACTGAACCTGTGGAAATTTGGGCAACAAAAACTGATCCATTTTACCACCAGCTCTACCTTTCACTCGTTTGCTGGTGGGAAATGAGGTCAAAGGTCAACATAAAGTTCCTGTTTTGGTTTAAGTTTTAACTATCCATATATGATAATTTACTGATCATTTTTGTTTTGGATGTTAAATATTATCACATCCACACGTTAAATAAAACATTTTATTTGGTTAAATAAAACATTTTATTGTAAAAAATCCTTGGGGGGCTATGGGAGTGCAATGACTAATCCAGGGATAGCTATAGCACCCCCTAGTGCCCCCCTGGCACTGGCACTGGGTCAAGGGCATTTTTGTTAAAACATGTGAAGAGTGTGTTACAGTGATCTAGACAGGAGGAGATAAAGGCATGGAGAACCATTTCAAGTTCATGTTTTGACACCAACATTTGTAGTTTGGAGATATTTATTGAGTAATAAAAACAGTTTGGGACCAATGTTTTTGAGTGACCTTCAAGAGATATTGATTGACACTAGTAATTCAGACAGTTTATAGAACTCAGAATCCTTAAAAGAGCAGTACAGCTGAATGTCATCTGCGTAGAGGTGATAGGAGACATTATTAAAATAATCAATCATCTGTCCAAGAGGGTGTATTTACAGTAGAAACAACAGAGGACCCAAAACAGAGCCTTGGGGTACCCCATAGAACAGATCAGTAGAATCTGACATGATTTATACATGACATGGTTTATATAGACACCGTAACTTCTGTTAGAAAGGTATGATCTAAACCAGTCTGGAATAGTTCCAGAGATTCCCACCGAGTCACCAAGTCTGTTAATTAAGGTGTTGTGATCAACAGTGTCAAAAGCTGCAGAAAGATCTAACAATACTAACACTGAATTTCCCGTTGTCTGCAGCCATCATGATGTCACTGGAAACTTTAAGCAAAGCTGTTTCTGTTGAATGCTTTTTACGAAAACCAGATTGGGATTTATCAAAACTGTTGTGTACTTTGCATCCGGAAAGTATTCATAGCATTTCACTTATTCCACTTTTTTATTTATGCTACAGCCTCATTCCAAAACGGATTAAATTCATTTTGCTCATTAAATTCAACACACAACACCCCATAATGATAATGTGAAAAAAGTGTCTTTGAAGTTGATGCAAATTTATTAAAAATAAATAACTTGAGAAATCACATAAACATAAGTATCCACAATGTAGCACCTCTGTCCTAACTTTAGTTGAGACACTCACATTTACCTAGGTTCTATGGGAGTAACACTCAACAAGGGAGCAAGTGCTAGGTTGAACAATTAACATTTATTGCTGCACAACAAAATTTTTGACAGCTCTGCTGTAACTCTCAATGAAAGATTAAGACACCACAAGAAAAGAAAAAATCAAAAAAAGAAATAAAACAAAAACAAATCTTTGTTATTATTACTATTGTTATAATAGTTATTTTTATTTTTATCAAAATATTCGAAATAAAGATTTCATTCATTCATTCATTCACTCATTAATGTAGAGACAGAAAGTGGACCCAAAAGATCTGTCCGTGTCTAACACTTGATCTCGTGTTAGCCTTTTTGTGTTTATGTTCTTAGATGTTAAAGAAACTGTTTCAGAGAATTAAAGTAGATGTGAGTCTTTGTAGTGTTGGGAGGTGGTGAGAAATTCTGTCTTCCACAGAAAAACTATTTTTTCCTTTCAGCGCACGTTTAGAAGGCCTCCTAAAACATTATGACGTCCCAGCTTTCACTCAACATTTTAACGCACCATTTATGCAGAAATTCATCAGACTCACAAAACTCTTTGTGTGGATGTGAACTCATTTGTGAGGGGACGCAGTTTTGTCTGTGTGTGTATGCATGTTTACCTGTTTGTATGCATAGTAGCTGAAGCTACATGCATAATGTGTGTTCTTCAGTTTACACATACAAGTACCGCTAGTTACCCACTAAAGGTTTACACAAAATATGCATCAAGTGTTGCACAACACACACACACACACACACACACACACACACACACACACACACACACACACACACACACACACACACACACACACACACACACACACACACAGACTGTTGAGTCCCCCTTCTCTCTGTATAAATGAGTCAACTATGCACATTTTTACAGCGCTTTGATCCCCCACCCCCACCCCCGTGGTCAGGAGGCCACACAGGTTTTTCCTCCCGTAGCACATTTATGAGAGAGAATCCACTTCCTACTGATGGGTTTGGTGGTTTTATAGGTCTGCCTTTGTTTGCTCTTGCTGTGTCAGTCATTATTCAACGAAACTAGAGAGCTTTTTTTCTTAGAATGTCATCTTTTTAAATGAATACACTCTCTGATTTTGAGTTCAGAATGTAAAAAAAAGTGTTGGGTGCCATGTCTTTGTATAGATTTTTCATCTTCCCTCTGAAAAAGAAACCCAAGTAATCCTAGGTTGATTATCAATTCCCAAGGACGCTAGTACATTATTGTGTACTTGTCAAATATGTGCTTGGCAAATACAGCAGAAAGTCCACTCTACTGAGTGTAAGAGTGTGGAGTAATTTGTGCCAAGTGGCAAGTAGTACTAATGCTCTTATCTAGAAAACCATAGAAGAAGTTGGTGATGTGGCCACATAATTTAGAAGAGGCATACATTTCACTCCTCTTCCATAGAAGGGAGGCACATGGTTTGAGAGGTGAGCACATTTAGGTTAAAAAAAATTAATCTATGATCAACCTTTTTTGATTGCTGTGTTTGAACAATTATAGACACATTTGAAAACAGTTCACACATGTTTTAAAAGGATCTCTGGCTATGAGGACGTGTATGCCCAAATATAAGCCACAAGTTTTCTGTTGTATCAAACTACGTTGTTAGAAATACACAAAATATTGCTGTTTATTTATAAATCTGTAATATTTAGTACATTTTTGAACAAACGTAGGATGCCATGCTTTCCGCATGCAATGCACTCTGGCGGCTATGACGTATATTGGTTGTACTTGGAAGAACAGCTATTGACGCTAGTGTTTGTTTACGCGCTCACCGTATTAATTATTAAGTAAAATGCAACATTTTGCTGCTTTTGGATGTAATTTCCAGTCAGAGGGCAACAAGGGGAGTGATGTGAGTTTACAGCTTTCCCCACTGGCAAGAAGAGGAGAAAGCAGGAAGATGCCTGTGGATGGACACAACTTCCCAAAGATCAGTGGCTGTGTTCCCGACATTTCTCTCCTGATGCGTTTGAGGCTTATAGTCGACCACAATGACTTAAACCAGAGCAGCTGGGTATAAGAGAAGGCGGAAACTAAATGCTTTACCGACCATTTTCCCACACAAGGGGCCTAAACGCCCTCGGAGAGACAAGAGACTCTGGACGCTCTCCTGAGCCGAAAACCCGCTCCTGCAGCTGCAGCTTCTGTCATGTTCAGCGAACCATCGAACACGCCGCTCGTCATGGATGAAGCTGAACGTTCACCTCTCCCATCAGTAAAACAAGCAGTAAGTGTGGCAATACAGTGTTCTCCAGATATGTAATATCTGCAAAAAAGTTGTTTCACTGAATATCCTAATCGTCTATTAAGCACATGGCGGCTCTGGATGCTAATATTCTCCTAAATCATTCATAATTGAATACGTTTGATCACACGATAGTTTACCGTTAACTTCTGCTGACAAAATCTGAGCTCTTCACAACAAACACTCTACCTCTCGGTCACCATGGAGACCCATTTGCCACACACACACCGCCGGTTTTGTCCTGCTCTCGCTTCATCCCGCCCTTCTTGCTCTACATGTTGATGCTCGTTTTGTGAAACATGGTCAGTGATGTCCTCATTAGTTTCTCTCTGGTTCAAATAGAAAAGGCTGAACAGATGGCATGTTGATGTCGCTGAACAGTCACTGAAGGGTCCCAAAGCCGGCAGGTGCAACCGTATGACGTCACTACCCAGAGTGCAGTGTGACGCTAACAACAATGGCGATCTACAAGTTAAACTATTTTTTACAAATTTCATGTTTTTATAAATTTTATAAAAATGAATACATTAAGAAGGTTTTTTACACCTTCAGCTTTAATTAAGCTGATACTAACATTTATCTTTTAAGAACCTCAAAGTTTTGTAACCTGCGTTCCTTTTAATGCATTAGTATAAAGTATAAAGGATCATTTGTGTCAGAGGGCCAATTTATCAATATTTACCATATATGACTTTATTGTATTTTTTGTTGTTAATTGTTTTCTTATATTTGATCACCATAACCATGTGACATTCTTAAATTTAGACAAAAATCCATCATGCCACACAAACACAAACAGAAGACAGATGGGTTTGAACTCATCTTTCGGATTTGGAAAGAGCAGTGAAAGAGGTGCAACAAGGGAAGAGCATACATCAGGTTGGGAAGGAGGTGAAGATCTGCAAGATGACCTTACAAAGATATATGGATAAGAAAAAAAATAAGAGAAGGGACAAAGCAACAGCAGTTGCCAAACAAGTCTTCAAAGAGAAAGAGCCTGCTGACCATTTTAGGACACTAGCAGCAATGTTTCATTGCATAGGTGTCATAAAATGACATGAGCAGTAGCTCAGAAGGTAGAGCAGGTTGTCCAGTTATCAGAAGGTTGCAAGTTTGATCCCGGCTCCTGCCAGAGAATTCTGCTGTTGTGTCCTTAGGCAAGACACTGAACCTGCCATGCCTGCTGATAAATGATAATGATAAATGACCCGCACCTGTGTAGCGCCTTTCAGAGTCAGAGGACTCCAAACCGCTTTACACTACAGTGTATCATTCATCCATTCACACACACATTCACACACTGATGATGATGAGCTACAATGTAGCCACAGCTGCCCTGGGTCGTGCTGACAGAAGTGAGGCTGCCGAGCACTGGCGCCACCGGTCCCTCTGACCATCATTAGTAGGTGGCAAAAGTGTTTGGAACAGAATCAGAACAAGAACAGGCAGACAAAACATGAGGAGCAGGCACAAACACGAGGAACCGACAAAGAGCAATGGGCAGAGCTGGGTTTAAATGGACTGAGGAGGTGAGTGGAGACAGGGGACAGGTGTGACGATTACTGATATATTGCAGGTGTGACAAGAAAACAGAACTATGGGAAATGAAGGCAATACAAAAACATAAGAGACCTGTACAAACCAAATAAAACATTAGGGGATTATAACTAAATGATGGGAGATAAACATAATGGAAAACATGACTACAACTGAAAAAGAAAGCTGGAGAAATTAACTAAACAAAGACTGATTATAGAAAATACATGAGCCAAATAAGAAATAAAGTAAAAAAAACTGAATGATAAATGAAGACTAGGGAGACGAGGTATAGAAGGGGCAGGGAGGACAAGGACACCTAGGAGGGAGAAACATGAAATGAACTGAGGAGACAAGGGAAACAGGACATGACTGTTTCTACTTTAACATTTACCTGAGCTCCCAAGGGACAGGACCTTATCACCTGGCTTACCATATCCAATTATGATGCTTCAATTCTTTTGCACCAGCATAGTTAAATATAGGAAAAGTTGTAAAAGTGAAACCACAAAAGAATGTGTATTTTTTATCAAACCATGTGGGCCTACCTTTGTCTAAATACAATGTTTTCTCGTAGATCTGGATGCTCCCAGAGACCTTCAGACCATGGAACTAACAGATGAGAGCATCACACTAGAATGGAAGAACAGTCGGGCTCATGTGGACCAGTACCGCATCAAGTATGGACCACTGTCTGGAGGCGAACATGGAGAATTGCTCATCCCTCGCGGACCCAAAGACTCCACCCAGGCTAAGATCACTGGTATTAAAGAATCATGCTCCCAACATGTTAATACACAATCAGATCTATGATCATAAACATTCATCACCCTGCAACATCACTATAAGAAGTTTATGGTTTTTGGGTGTTTTGTCTTTACGCACACGCGCACACACACACACACACACACACACACACACACACACACACACACACACACACACACACACACACACACACGCACGCACGCACGCACACACACACACACAGTGTTTGTTGGGGGGTCGGGGTGGGGGTGTTAAGATGGAGGTCATCTTTCCCAGCATCCTCCTTTCACACGTCTCCTCAACAGAATCCAGTGGACAGCCCAGTCGAGCTAGCTTTGTTAACTAGCTTGTCCAGTCTTCCTACAGCTTGGTTTATGCTTGACGCATTCACTTTCCGCTTGGTGATGCGGCTTGCGGATGGAACGCGCTTGACAACTTGCAGCATTTATGGTTCATGCAGCTTGTCTCTGCGGTGAGTCAATATTCTCCCAAACTGTAGGGGGCAGCATGGAGCTCTACGGTATGCATCCAACACTACACCAGAGTAGAAGTAAAAATTACTGTTGTTTACAACATGGCATTCCAGCATTTTTAACAGCGTTCGCATCTTTTCCGACAGTGCGAGCTATTTCTCTCCAAGAATTATTAACAACATGTTGATCACGGTGATCTCTGAGAGCTGAATCATACAAATGTCTGTATTTACGAACCTCTGCCATACTAGTTCTTGCAAGTCTGCCATGTTTTTCCAAGCCCAACCGTCCGTGTGGTAAGAAAAATTCCTAGGTGTGCGGTGCGGAAAGTTTGGGCCATGCAGAGGCACGGTGGAGGGGGGTGGTTGTTAAAATGACACAGTTTTGCCGCGTGGAGCCGTGCGAACCTCGCGGACGCATCAAGCATAAACCAAGCTTACCACAGTCAGAGCTGCCTGCACCCCAACAGACAACAGCAGAGTGAATAACAGAATAACATACTGCAATCCAATTGAATTTATTGAGGAACAGTTGCAATAACTGGCATTATAGAGTGGGTTTATTTTTTATGCATTGTATTCTATTTACAGTAGTCAGTCAGTTTCCCTCACTGCTCTGAAGCAGTTGGGGACTTTGACTCTGAATGGGCCTTGTTTTGCTCTGCAGTTGTTGAGGCGGCTGTTGCTAGCTGTGGCCGCAAGGTGGCCGGTGCCAGTCATGGCAGTAACCCCGTACCTGCTGGTGGACAACAGAGATTAGGGGAGCTGTCAAGCTGAAGGACGAGGACTTTAGGGCGTGGCGGGTCTGAAGGGATCCAGAGGCAGCAGATGGGTACCGGAGGGCCAAGCGGGGTGCAGCAGTGGCAGTTGCCGAGGCAAAATCTCGGGTGTGGGAGGAGTTTGGCGAGGCCATGGAGAAAGACTATCGATGGGCTCCTAAAAGGTTCTGGCAAACCATCCGGGGAGGAAGGCAGCAACTTGCTCACACTGTTTACAGTGGGGATGGGGAGCTATTGACGTCAACTGAGGCTATAATCAGGTGGTGGAAGGAATACTTTGAGGAGCTCCTCAATCCCACCGACACACATTCCAAGGAGGAACCAGAGCTGGGAGACCTGGGGATGAAGTCGCTAAGGTAGTCAAACAACTACGAAGCGGTGGAGCCCCTGGGGTGGATGAGATCTAACCTGGGTATCTCAAGGCTTTGGATGTTTAGGACTGTCTTAGTTGACATGTCTCTGCAACATTGCGTGGTCATCGGAGGCAGTTCCTGTGGAGTGGCAGACCGGGGTGGTGGTCCCAATTTTAAAAAGGGGAACCAGAGGGTGTGTTCCAACTAAAGGAGGATCACACTCAGCCTCCTGTGAAAGGTCTACTCCAAGGTACTGGAGAGGAGGGTCCGGTCAATAGTTGAAGCTCAGATAGAGGAGGAGCAATGTAGTTTTCGTCCTGGCCGTGGAACTGTGGACCAGCTGTTTAGCCTAGGGTGATGGAGGGGTCATGGGAGTTTGACCAACCGATCCACATGTGTTTTGTGGATTTGGAGAAGGCTTTTGACTGTGTCCACAGAGGTACCTTGTGTGGGGCACTCCAGGAGTATGGTGTGAATGGTCTTTTGCTAAGGGGTCATTCAGTCCTTGTACCAGAGGAGTGTGAGTTTGGTCCGCATAGCTGGCAGTAAGTCAGACCTGTTCCCAGTG
The DNA here is from genome assembly GCA_006942095.1 of Nothobranchius kuhntae. NCBI lineage: Eukaryota > Metazoa > Chordata > Actinopteri > Cyprinodontiformes > Nothobranchiidae > Nothobranchius > Nothobranchius kuhntae. The sequence goes on along the minus strand of SSNQ01000552.1, from coordinate 510,854 downwards.
AGGGTTGGACTCCGCCAGGGCTGCCCTTTGTCACCAGTCCTGTTCATTACATTTAAGGACAGGATTTCTAGACGCAGTGTTGAGGGTGTGGAGTTTGGTGGCAGGACAATGTCATCTCTGCTTTATGCAGCTGATGTGGTCCTCCTAGCTTCATCAGGCTCTGACCTTCAGCTCTTGCCGGGGAGGTTCACAGCCGAGTGTGAAGCAGCTGGGATGAGGATCAGCACCTCCAAGTCTGAGACCATGGTTCTCGACCGGAAAAGAGCAGCTTGCCAGTTCCGGGTTGGGAGAGAGGTCCTGCCTCAAGTGGAGAAGTTCAAGTATCTCGGGGTCTTGTTCACGAGTAAGGGAAGGAGGGAGCGGGAGATCGACAGGCGGATTGAGGCAGCGTCTGCAGTGATGCGGATGCTTAACCAGTCTGTTGTGGTGAAGAAGGAGCTGAGCCAGAAAGCAAGGCTCTCAATTTACCAGTCGATCTACCACCCAGTCCTCACCTGTGGCCATGAGCTTTGGGTAATGACCGAAAGAACAAGATACCGGATACAAGTGGCCAGGATTAGGTTTCTCCATGGGGTGACTGGGCTCAGCCTTAGGGATGGGGTAAGGAGCTTGGACATTCGAGAGAGACTCGGAGTAGAGCCACTGCTCCTCCATTTCGAGAGGAGTCAGTTGAGGTGGTTTGGACATCTTTTTAGGATGCCTCCTGAACACCTCCCCAGGGAGGTGTTTCAGGCATGTCCTGCTGGCAGGAAGCCCCCTGGTCAACCCAGGACATATAGGAGAAGGTACATCTCCAAACTGGCCCAGGAACGCCTTGGGCTCCTATCGGAGGAGCTGGTGGAGGTGGCCTAGTTGGGGTGCTGCCTGCGCGACCCAGACCTTGATGGGCGGAAGAAGACGAGATGAGATGAGATGAGTAGTGTTGGGGTTATTAGGAGCGAACAATTTGTAAGCTTTAACTTACTTTTGGATTCTTCAATAAATTCTGTAAATATGTAAATATTTACTGATTTATTAATTAATTAAGATATTCTTAGATATACGGGGCACCATTTCCCCCTTTAACCGGGGAAAAATTGAATCCAAAACTCTTATCAGTCTTTCTTGAAGTTCGTAGAATCCTTGGAGCAGAGACTTCTCTTCGACACAACAAAGCTACTGGAGACGAAAATCTGAATTTTATAACGTTTAATTAACAATTTGTCAAATGAATAAACAGTGGCATAAATGAATAATAACCATGTGATATAATAAAAGGATGTATATTCAAAATAATGTTCAAGGTGTTTTGTGTGTATGTAGGATGTATGA
>SSNQ01000552.1:466736-503498 GCA_006942095.1 Nothobranchius kuhntae | reverse complement strand
GGCCAGGTCTGGAACGCATCTACCGCGATAAACGAGGGATTACTGTAGTTCATACACCCCCTACTGCTGCTCTCCAGAGTGTTCTGCAGCATAATCAGCACATTCTCTTTGAACTTGATAGTGTAATGACCTGGCTGGGGTTGTAAGCCAGGTGCATTCTGGGTATTGTGTTATATGTGTTTCCTATCGTTCTGCTAGTTCCTATGTGCTGATTTGCGTGTTGTGTGAGTGTTATGTAAGCCACAGGGAAGGTGATGTGTGTTCTGTGGAGCGGGTTGAATTAGCATGGTTAACTGACACCGTGACTCTGTGTGGTAGGAGCGTGATAGAGGATCGTGTCTGTAGCGTTACAAAGTGTTGAAAAAAAGCCTAATAAAGGTCTGCGTGAACCTCTACTGCCTCCTGCTGGTTGATTTGGGGACTATAACCCTACCGCTGGGACGCTTGTACTTGCTTGTTACCACATTCCATCCGGCCACAATAAGAGACCGGCCATTATTTACCTCCGCTGACTCTGACACCGGCTTAAATTGGAGACCCGGCCTGTAATTGAATACCGGCCTGTATTAGAGGATTTACGGTATATCTGTTAGCTGCAAGCCAGCGTGCGTCTCATTTCAATCGGACTTACGGTTTTCTCAGGACAATGCCAGAAATGGAGCAAAGGAGGGTTATCGCTCCTATCTCTGCCCATTATAATTTTTGTGATTTTTTCTGAAACTCTCAAGCCGTACCTCAACTTCTACCCGTGACTGTAGAAAAACTGTAATAGATATCAAAAATATTTTTAACCAGTAATATCAAAAAGTGTTGTGAGTTTGTTGAAACTTGAATGAAGTCTCTAGGTTAAAGTTAAACTATAAGCGTATGAGTTTAAATAAGTGATGGGATTTAGCTGAAAATTGAGCAATCCCATTCATTTCAATGGGAACAAAAATTGCAGAAAAAGCTGAATATCTCAAAAAGTATAAAATATTTTAATTCCAAAAGTCATTGCCGGCATAAGCTGAACGAGCTGAACGTTTTGATACCAAAATTGTGTAAATAGTTGAAGAATTGTGGAAGTAGTTAAATGCCAAAAACGTACTGAAGCAGAATAATAAACCAACTATAAAGAGAAACAGGATCACTATAGTTTGAATGCTTTACAATAAACAAGTTGGCTCTATCTTGTAAGTTGACAGTGAACAAGATAAACCGTTACTGTTTAAGATGGTGGAACAGAGTGATTTCAATATTGATCAGTTCCAATTTCACTAAATTTCAATGATATGGAGATTAACCTGGGAGCACAAAAGGATGCTAGATCTGTGTGTTGGGGGACAAAACTATCAGTCATAAATATTGTCCCTACATCCCCAGTTAACTCAACGCCTATGCTAGATTCAGTGTTTATAGATCACAAACTTTCAGACATTTTCTTTTATTTTTTTACCAGCTTAGACATGTTAAACTCAAGATATTTGATCTTTTTTTTCCTGGTGCAGCTCAGCTGCCCTGCTGATAAAAATAACAAAACAGCAAAAGCATTAAGCAGCACAGCTGGTTACCAGCATATGTTGTGTTTTGGTGCTGGTTTGGCATACAACGCTAGTCCAGTATGCTGGTCCCAGATGAGATGCTGGTCAAGTGTGCTGGTCCAGCATCTAATCACCAGCATCCCATGCTGGACTAGCATACTGGACTAGCGTTGTATGCCAAACCAGCACCAAAACACAACATCTGGTCTATTCTGGATTTTTCATCAGGTTGTCATTTCAGGTGTCGCAACGACGGTTAAGGAGAAGTTCGTGTAATTGTTAAAATGTTTCTAACTGGTGATATCTACATCAGATCCAGTAAGAATTCTATTCAAAGTTGTATAGTTGAGGTCCCAGATCTTCAGTTCATGGGTCTTCTAGACCTAGAGAAGTCTTACAACTGTGTCTTCTGTGCTGGAGTTACCGTTATTGGCTGTCTGGTTCGAGGCAAAACCAAAATAAACAGGTTTGATTGGTTGTAACACAGATGCAGTTTGCCGTAGTGCTGAAGGACCAGCAGATGATTACAATTTGAGAAAAATGTAGAAAAGTTCTGAATTTTCTAAGTAGTAAAGAAAAATTGCAGGTATTTTCAAACTAGTAATGTTTCATCAAAAATGAAAAGGAATCTGTAGGAGAGTGGAAACCTGTGACATCTAATCGCTCTGATGGGACCTTATCCATGCTGACTGATCGTCATGGTGATCATTTTTCAGGACCACAAACACAAATGTCTGTTTTGCCATTTTGAGATGTTTTTGGGACTGAATTTGATTTGATCGAACATTTTTGTTTGAAAAAAAAAGGAAATATATTTACGGAGTTTGGAACTGAACAGCTTCTCGTGTTTATCTTCTGGCTGAAGTATGAGATTTATAACATTCGCTGAATTAACAATTAGTGTAAAACATATCTGACATTTTCCCATTTTAACCAAGCCCCTCTTCATTTATGTTCCAGCTCTGGATTCTCCTAAAGACCTGACTGTGGCTGAGGTGACCGAGACCTCCATGACGCTGGAGTGGAAACGCCCCCTGGCTAAACTGGACACCTACAAACTAGTCTATGTTGCTGCTGACGGCCACAGGGTTGAAGACCTGATTCCAGCCAGCTCTGAAACCCACACCCTCAGAGGCCTGACTCCTGGCATGCTGTATACTATCAGCATGACTGCAGAGAGAGGCCACAGAGCCAGCCGACCTGCCACCATCTCAGCACCCACAGGTCAGCACTCCCCATTGAAGCAGCCATTGATTTTACTTTCATGCCAAATGTAGTCAATTTGGTCACTTTTTAACTTTTTAGAAGCCTGTTCAGTAAGCTTGTGCAAAATGTTTGATCTAGTCAAACATTCTTAATACAGATCTACTCTTTATTAAGATGTTACCAGATGTGAAGCTGCATGGTGGTGTAGCTGGGTACTCCTGCATTCCCACAGTGAAAAGGTCTCTGGTTTAAATCCCGGCTGGGGTTTATTTTGTTGCACGTGTGTGTTTCATTCAGATACTTCATTTTTTACCATTAAGCAAACATATGAAAATTAGGTTTGTGGACATTTTTTACAGAAACACATTGGTACCATGAAAGCTAAAGCTGTGACTATGGAGTACACACAAGATGGTTACAGTCTTGTTATGGTGTCAAACTCTAACTTTGCTGGCATGTTTACAACAAACTTTACACTCGAAGCAGGGTAAAAAGTTACAGTCAGGTTCTTGATGGGTACACACCAACGTAGCCACATTACCCCTGTCCTGGACCATCTTCACTGGCTCCCTGTCATTTTCAGAGTGCAGTTTAAGTTACTGACTTTTGTTTTTAAAGCACTGAATGACCTCGCACCTCCCTACCTCTCTGCCCTTCTCACTCTATATGTGCCCACCCGCACGTTGAGGTCGGCTGACCTTTTGCTGCTGTACACGCCGCGGATGAGACTCAAATTGCGGGGGGATCGAGCATTTGTGCATGCTGCCCCAAAGCTATGGAACTCATTGCCCATTGGAGTTCGGCAGGCTCCATCTCTGGCGGTTTTTAAATCTCGTTTAAAGACCCATTTTTACATTTTGGCTTTTAGACAGTGACTCGTTTTAGTGTTTCATTGTATCATTGTTTTAATGTGTTCTTAGTATTCATCATGTTTTATATGCCTTTGATTGAGATTTTTATCCTTTGTTTTAGCTCCTTGTAATGGTTGTGTTTTGTTTTAGCCTGTGCAGCACTTTGGGCAGCTCCCATGTAGAATTTTAAATGTGCTATATAAAAAAAACTATGCTATGCTATGCTATGCTATGCAGTACAAACCAGCTAAACTAAATATGCATCAATTGCATTTCTATATAGATGCTGTGGGGAGTTATAGGAGTTCCTAAGAAGTGCTGCTAGAACCACAGACATCTTATATGTAGACACAGTTTATATTTTAAATGTTTATTTCTTTTCATTTTGATGATTGTAAATGACATCTAATGAAAATCCCAAATTCCATATATGTGTGCCCCTTATGCTGCACAGTTCTGGAAACCCAAGTTTCATTTAATAGTTTATTGCCTTTGTGTGTTTACCTGAAATAATATTATTTTTTATCTTAATTTTCTCTAAGAATATTTGCTGCTGTACCAAGTGACTTTCTCCACTGTGGGATTATTAAAGCTATTCTATTCTCCATCCATCCATCCATCCATTTTCTTCCGTTTATCCGGTCTCAGGTCGCGGGGGCAGCACCTGTGACACCAGTCACACAGGGACCTAACAGCCCGAATCAGAGGGCCTGGTACCCCATACTTGCGGAGTACCCCCCCCCCCCCAGGGGCACGGTCAAATGCCTTCTCCAAATCACAAAGCACATGTAGATTGGTTGGGCAAGCTCCCACGCACCCTCCAGGACCCCCTAGGGCTATAGAGCTGGGTCCAGCTATTCTATTCTATTCTATTCTATTCTATTCTATTCTATTTTCACATGCAGACTAATATGCACCTAGTCACTCAACAAGTACATCTTGAATGAAATGTCTTTCTGGGCGCGTCAGGTGTTAGATATATTTATTTATTGAAGTATTTAAATTTTTTTTTTGATGATGAGGATGATTTTAAATCATTCCTTTTGTACTTTTAATGAGTTCCGGTCGAGTGAAACCTAAAAATCCTACATTGTATCAGGATAGGAGTAACAAATCAGAAACAACACAACATCTTTGTTGCGTTCGTTCTGGGTTTTNGATGGATGGATGGATGGATGGATGGATGGATGGATGGATGGATGGATGGATGGATGGATGGATGGATGGATGGATGGAAGGAAGGAAGGAAGGAAGGAAGGAAGGAAGGAAGGAAGGAAGGAAGGAAGGAAGGAAGGATGGAAGGAAGGAAGGATGGATGGATGGATGGATGGATTTATATGTAGATGGATGGATTCCTTAGGCCAAGCCAATCGATTTGATGTCTCACATGTGTGGGTGTGTAAGTCCATTTAGCTAGAAGATGATTGACCTCTCTCAACCAATCAGGGAGCTGGGAGGGAGCGGGGAACTTTCCCAACTTCTGACGGTCAATCAAATTTAACTTGTTTCTAGTTTTAAGTACAGATAGTTCAAAAAGATCAAAAACAGGAGTCTGTTATTGCCTCAATATTCAGCTTTTTATATTCATTCCTATGAGACTTGGTTAAAGTGATTTGTAGTTCCTCGTGTTGCCATGGTAACAGATGACAGGAGTCTGCTTTAATAAAGCAATGTACAATGTCACATGACTCTTTTAAACTTTGACTAACATTTCTATTTTAAAGTATGTTGATACAGTTGTGTCTAAAATGTTTTTAAATGTTGTTGCTAAGCACGTTGCCATGGTAATACAGAACACAATGTCAAGTTAATACAAGACTCCTGGGACCAAGCAGGTTGAATTGATGTATCATATGTGGGTGCATATTTCCTTTTAGGCAGAAGACGATTGAAAACTCTCAGCCAATGAGAGAGCAGCGAAGGAGGAGGGGGCGGTTCCTGCCTTCTGACTAGTGTTAAAATGTCAGCTATGCTAGAGCTCAGAAAGATAAGAAACAGCAGTATGTTATAGGCTCAATATTAGGCTTTTCACATTCATTTCAGTGAGACTTGAACACTCTCAACCAATCAGAGAGCAGCACTGTTTTCCCGCCTTTTCCCCCAGCTGTTTTAGGCCTGCAGCTGTACTCCTGTTAATGAGAGAAGCCTTTAAATCTGTCCTTCAGAAGTGAAATTGGACCTGTCAAACTTCTCATCACCATTCGAAAAGTACTGCACCAGAATTCTATTCAAAGTTGTATACTTGAGGTCCCAGATCTTCAGTTCATGGGTCTTCTAGACCTAGAGAAGTCTTACAACTGTGTCTTCTGTGCTGGAGTTACCGTTATTGGCTGTCTGGTTCGAGGCAAAACCAAAATAAACAGGTTTGATTGGTAGTAACACAGATGCAGTTTGCCGTAGTGCTGAAGGACCAGCAGATGATTACAATTTGAGAAAAATGTAGAAAAGTTCTGAATTTTCTAAGTAGTAAATAAAAATTGCAGGTATTTTCAAACTAGTAATGTTTCATCAAAAATGAAAAGGAATCTGTAGGAGAGTGGAAACCTGTGACATCTAATCGCTCTGATGGGACCTTATCCATGCTGACTGATCGTCATGGTGATCATTTTTCAGGACCACAAACACAAATGTCTGTTTTGCCATTTTGAGATGTTTTTGGGACTGAATTTGATTTGATCGAACATTTTTGTTTGAAAAAAAAAAGGAAATATATTTACGGAGTTTGGAACTGAACAGCTTCTCGTGTTTATCTTCTGGCTGAAGTATGAGATTTATAACATTCGCTGAATTAACAATTAGTGTAAAACATATCTGACATTTTTCTCATTTTAACCAAGCCCCTCTTCATTTATGTTCCAGCTCTGGATTCTCCTAAAGACCTGACTGTGGCTGAGGTGACCGAGACCTCCATGACGCTGGAGTGGAAACGCCCCCTGGCTAAACTGGACACCTACAAACTAGTCTATGTTGCGGCTGACGGCCACAGGGTTGAAGACCTGATTCCAGCCAGCTCTGAAACCCACACCCTCAGAGGCCTGACTCCTGGCATGCTGTATACTATCAGCATGACTGCAGAGAGAGGCCACAGAGCCAGCCGACCTGCCACCATCTCAGCACCCACAGGTCAGTACTCCCCATTGAAGCAGCCATTGATTTTACTTTCATGCCAAATGTAGTCAATTGATGGTCACTTTTTTAACTTTTTAGAAGCCTGTTCAGTAAGCTTGTGCAAAATGTTTGATCTAGTCAAACATTCTTAATACAGATCTACTCTTTATTAAGATGTTACCAGATGTGAAGCTGCATGGTGGTGTAGCTGGGTACTCCTGCATTCCCACAGTGAAAAGGTCTCTGGTTTAAATCTCGGCTGGGGTTTATTTTGTTGCACGTGTGTGTTTCATTCAGATACTTCATTTTTTACCATTAAGCAAACATATGAAAATTAGGTTTGTGGACATTTTTTACAGAAACACATTGGTACCATGAAAGCTAAAGCTGTGACTATGGAGTACACACAAGATGGTTACAGTCTTGTTATGGTGTCAAACTCTAACTTTGCTGGCATGTTTATAAGAAACTTTACACTCGAAGCAGGGCAAAAAGTTACAGTACAAACCAGCTAAACTAAATATGCATCATGTGCATTTCTATATAGATGCTGTGGGGAGTTATAGGAGTTCCTAAGAAGTGCTGCTAGAACCACAGACATCTTATATGTAGACACAGTTTATATTTTAAATGTTTATTTTTTTTTCATTTTGATGATTGTAAATGACATCTAATGAAAATCCCAAATTCCATATATGTGTGCCCCTTATGCTGCACAGTTCTGGAAACCCAAGTTTCATTTAATAGTTTATTGCCTTTGTGTGTTTACCTGAAATAATATTATTTTTTATCTTAATTTTCTCTAAGAATATTTGCTGCTGTACCAAGTGACTTTCTCCACTGTGGGATTATTAAAGCTATTCTATTCTCCATCCATCCATCCATCCATCCATCCATCCATCCATCCATCCATCCATCCATTTTCTTCCGTTTATCCGGTCTCAGGTCGCGGGGGCAGCACCTGTGACACCAGTCACACAGGGACCTAACAGCCCGTATCAGAGGGCCTGGTACCCCATACTTCCGGAGTACCCCCCCCAGGGGCACGGTCAAATGCCTTCTCCAAATCACAAAGCACATGTAGATTGGTTGGGCAAGCTCCCACGCACCCTCCAGGACCCCCCTAGGGCTATAGAGCTGGGTCCAGCTATTCTATTCTATTCTATTTTCACATGCAGACTAATATGCACCTAGTCACTCAACAAGTACATCTTGAATGAAATGTCTTTCTGGGCGCGTCAGGTGTTAGATATATTTATTTATTGAAGTATTTAAAATTTTTTTTTTGATGATGAGGATGATTTTAAATCATTCCTTTTGTACTTTTAATGAGTTCAGGTCGAGTGAAACCTAAAAATCCTACATTGTATCAGGATAGGGGTAACAAATCAGAAACAACACAACATCTTTGTTGCGTTCGTTCTGGGTTTTCAATCCGGTTACAGGTTTGTGGTTCTTCATCATTCACACAGCAAATAAAGCTTTGTTAAATCTTTGCTGACATGTTTCGGCGTCCACTGCCATCTTTGTCAGAGCAACCACCGATGTTGGTGGTGTGACTTCCGTTTATCTGCGGGCAGCAGAAGACGAAAGCCCCCTCTACTGCCCGCACCTTCTTTGTTGATATCCATGTCCCATGAGTGGTCCAGCGCGTACGCTTCTTCGTCCACGTTCATAGTCCTGGGTCCACACATCCTTATCTCAATCACCTTTTTGAATCATCTTTGGAATTTCTGTTGTTCTGTGTACTCCTTGTGTTGTCCCAGTCCATTAAATGTGTTTCCTTTGTGCAGTGGTCTGTTATGGCTGATCTCTTTGCTGTACTTTCTGCTTCTTGTTTCGCTGCTCATGCGTGTCTTCTACTTGATTCGTTCACTTACTCCTTTTTATGTTCTGTTTTTCGTGTGTTTGAATGGCGTCCTGTTTCTCCAATGTACATTTTATGTATGTTTTATTCCAGAGTTTGCAAGGTATTTCATATATGACTCCACACCTTTGTTCTGATGATATCTTGTCTGCGCTTCATATAGATCAAAACAAAACAAATCAAAAAGTCATAATGATCTTAAAACAGACGCAAATTAAATAAGAAAAACAAAGTCATAAAATTATAAAACTAATGACATAGTATGACAAATTCAAGTTAAAAATAAGAAAATAAAAGATTTATATGAAAGCAGCTTTAAATAAAAGGGTATTCAGCTGCTTTTTAATGTGTCCAGACTGTCAATGCTACGTAAGGATAAAGGAAGATCATTCCAAAGTCGGGGTGCAAATAGTCTGAAAGGAGCGATCGCCTCGACTTTTATATCTGGTCTTTGGAACTTCTAGGAGGTTCTGGTGTGTGGACCTGAGGGCTCGGGTTGGAGCATGAACTCTAAAGTCAATGGGTAACCTGTGCAGAGACATTAGAATAGGAGTGATGTGTGCTCTTCTGTTTGCTCCAGTTAGGAACCTTGCTGCAGAGCTCTGAACCAACTGAAGGCGGTTAAGTGCTTTTTTGTTAAAACATGTGAAGAGTGTGTTACAGTACTCTAGGCGAGAGGAGACAAAGGCATTGATAACCATTTCAAGTTCATGTTTTGTCACCAACCTTCGCAGTTTGGAGATGTTTCTGTAGCATTTGGATTGTGGCTACATATTTTTTAAATGATCATTAAGATGTGACATTCCATATAAATATGAATAATCAATCAGATTGGTCTTTGATTATTTTATTTAATATCACCTTAGGTTATTTGACTATTCAGGGAACACACATTTCATATTAATTCAGACAGAGTCAAGTATATAGTTTATACAAATGATTTCATTTCTATATTTCTAAACTAATGATTATACATGACAAAGTATGAATGAAAAGATGGTTGTATAAGATAACAGACAATTAATGAAATGATGCTAGATGTTTGTAGCAAAACCTTATTAAGTATAAGAAATATTGTGATGTCTGGGTTGTAAAATCAGTTTGACTTTATGGTTTAATAAGCTATAGAATATTTGTAAAACTATCCAATGCCAGTGTGAAAATCTACAAACCCTTTGAGTTGATAGCGCTTGTGCATTAGCGTGCCTAGGCTGGCCACTAGCTGACTTGTGACTCTCCGAGACATGCTAATGGCTAGCCTCTCCGATGCTAATGCCAGCCTATTCATGCCTAAGGTCCGTCAAGGGGGTAGGAAATCCAGCTAGTGGCCAGCCTAGGCACACTAATGGCTAGCCAGCCCATCCAGGCTAATGCTGGCCTATCCAGGCTAATAGACAGCAGAGGGAGTGTTTGAACCAGTCAATGACCAGCCGATGGCTGCTAGTCCCTAGCGTATCTAGTAATAACGCCGGTAAAGGTACTATTCCTCAGTAAGCAGCGCTAGCCTCTCAGTTACCGGCGCCAGCTTATCATTAATCAGATCAGTAGTTTGCTTCGGAACTTATATAGCATCCTGCCGCTGGGTAGTAGTCTTAATTTTGGCCCCCATACCGTGCCATAATACTTTGTGATATCTTCACTTTAATGGAGGAGCCCCTCTCCAGACCATCTGAAGAACTCAGGATTCACATGAGTCTTCCATCACAAAACATACATCTACTAGTGGTGTGGAGTGATACTGCCACTTCAGCACTATAACATTACTGAATCAATAGAAGAAAAAGAAGAAGTTTATACACAGATGCGATTAACAAAGGGCTTCACAGACACACATCCCACATCACATCCCTTCTCCTTTATCTATGGCGGTCAAATTTAACATCCTTGAATGGAAACATCATCTGTTAATTCTTTACTAATAATTAGAAGGCTACAGTAAATACTTCCAAAATAAAATAAGTGCATTTAGCTCAACATTTTTCATCAAATGTCCAGCTAACAACACAAATTTATAATGATCATGGAGGGTGGGATGACTATCAGCCTTCCATTGAGTCCCATAGAGACTTCTTACTATAGCTCACTATTTACTTACAAAGGCTCTGAGATAGTCTTTTTTTGCGTTAAAAGTAGCGCAGCACAGGTGGTGGATCAGATCTCCATCTGATTCCATGTCTGGTGTATCCTCTTCTGGGGAATCAACCTAAGCTGCCTGTGCTGCATCCATTTCCCTTCCCACCAAGGATGCAGCATCAGTCTAAAGATTGTAGGGCTCCTCATTGATGCCCATGAGAACATTCCTCCATTTTCAATGTCATTACTTGATGTAATCCATATGTTGTCTTATGACACGTCCATCTCCAGTTTGTACATTATGAGACCCGCTTGTATGTGACTGTAGTTCTAGATGCACATGCAATAGAATAGAACAGAATAGAATAGACTTTATTGATCCCGCAGTGGGGAAATTCACTCAAGACAGCACATACTGTACACTTAGAGATTAGGGAAAAAGGCTAATACAAGTAAATACACAACAGCTGTAGGCTATTATTGTAACCCTCAGCATTTCAAATAATGAATAAGTCACTTGTAAGTCGCTTTGGACAAAAGCGTCTGCTAAATACATAAACATAAACATAAACATAAAAAGAAAAAATTGAGTTTCCAAGAAGAAACAGCATAAAGGACACAGACATACAAATGTGCATTCAGGTATTGTCCACCTACTGAACTGTTGGCGTATAACAGGATAATGCCAGTACCCGTTAAACTGAGGAGTTGTTTACTCTTACTGCAGTGGGAATGAATGACCTACGGTAGTGTTCTGTTTTACATCTTGGATGTCTCAATTTGTGGGTGGGAGTGGTTTTCCAAGATGAAGGTCAGCTTTGGCATCATCCTTCTTTCACACACATCCTCAACAGAATCCAGTGAGCAGCCCCGAACCGAGCTTGATGTCTTGATCCCGCCCTGGTTGCCTAGGAGATACGTGATCAGGAACCGCCAAGGCGTGTTCCAATGTTCATGTTCTACTGAGAGGTCTGTTCTCTATTTGTTAGCTGTTAAGCTAGCTGAGCAAGGATACATGGGAGGTGCCTTGTAGCCTAGCCTTGATAAAACATCCTGGATGTTTAATGGTGAGTGAGGAGGAGTGTTTTTTCTGTACTGCACACAACCACCTCAGACATGCAGTTACGCAGCCTCACGTATTGTGGCCTGTTGGTGAGGTAGTCAGATCTCTGTTTTCTCCTGCACCCTTTATCTTCTGCTGATGTAAAGACAGCTGGATGGTGTTGAAAGTACTTAAGAAGTTAAAAAGCATGACTTGTCACATTGCTTTCTTGTGTCTTGAGGTGAGTTAGCACCTGGAGCTGCAGGTAGATGAGGGCATCCTCCACCCTCATGTTTGGTTTATATGCAAACTGCAGTGAGTCTATCTCTGGGCTCACCACAGAGTGTAGGTGGGTAAGGATGTCTCTTCATGGTTTTCATCAGATGGGAGGTCAAGGTGACTGTACTGTAGTGGTCTGATTCCCTGGAATGTTTTGGGAACTGGAACCACAGAGAAGATCTTTCACAGGATATGCTGTAAGGACAGCATACGCTCACTGCACAATTGAAATTTCTGCTTCACAAGTTTGCCAAATAAACTAAAATATCTCAAAAACTTTACCTCAGATCTGCCATATTATGACATTTCGAGAGAGAGAGGAGAAGTAGCTGAAGAGTTTGATGTGTAGTATGTGTATGATATATTAAAGTTATGTCTTTGGGCTGCAGTAGCTCAGCAGGTAGAATGGGTTGTCCACTAATCATAGGATTATAGGATCGATCCTGGCTTCCGGCACAGAATACTGAATGCAGAATTTAGATAAAATGTCCCACACTACCCCCCAATGGGTGATCAAAGTTCTGTTGGAGATTGGGGTTGAAGACCATTTTACCAGATTCTTCTCCAAGTGTTCCTATCAGACCCTTGCTATGCATTTTGATGTACCAAGTCTAAATGGCATATTTTCCTGCCATTAAATCTAACAGACCACCAGGTGGTGATCAGCTGACAGCACAACTCCTCTTTTCACCTGAGTGTCCAAAATGTATGGCCACATGATTCCTTATACAAGTACAAAGTAAATCCATCCATTTTCATCCACTTATCCGGAGTCGGGTCGCGGGGGCAGTAGCCTAAGGCGAGAGGCCCATACTTCCCTCTCCCCAGCCACTTGGGCCAGCTCCTCTGCGGAATGTTCGCTGGCCAGGTGAGAGACATAGTCCCTCCACCATGTCCTGGGTCTACCTTTAGGTCTTCTCCCGTTTGGACGTGCCTGGAAAACCTCACCAGGGAGGCATCCAGGAGGCATCCTGACCAGATGCCCGAGCCACCTCAACTGGCTCCTCTCGATGTGGAGGAGCAGCAGGTGTACTCCGAGCCCCTACTGAATGACCGAGCTTCTCACCCTATCTCTAAGGGAGAGCCCAGCCACTCTTAGGAGAAAACTCCTTTCGGCCACTTGTATCCGTGATCTCGTTCTTTCGGTCACTGCCCAAAGCTCATGACCATAGGTGAGGGTAGGAACGTAGATCGACCGGTAAATTGAGAGCTTCACCTTCGGACTCAGCTCTCTCTTCACCATGACAGACCAGTACAACGCCTGCATCACTGCAGATACACCACCAATCCGCCTATCGATCTCACGCTCCAGTTTTCCCTCACTCGTGAACAAGACCCCGAGATACTTAAACTCCTCCATTTGGGGCAGGACCTCATCCCTGATCCGGAGAAGGCATTCTACCCTTTTCTGAATCAAGACCATGATCTCAGATTCAGAGGAGCTGATTCTCATCCCAGCTGCTTCACACTCGGCTGCGAACCTCTCCAGCAAAAGCTGAAGATCACGTTCTGATGAAGCCAACAGGACCACATCATCTTCAAAAAGCAGAGACCTGATCCTCAGGCCAACAAAACGGATGCCCTCCACACCTTGGCTGTGCCTAGCAATCCTGTCCATAAAGGTTATCAACAGAATCGGTGACAAAGGGCAGCCTTGGCGGAATCCAACTCTCACTGGGAACGAGCCCGACTTACTGCCGTCAATGCGGACCAAGCTCTGACACCGGTCAGACAGGGACCTAACAGCCCGTATCAGAGGGCCTGGTACCCCATACTCCTGGAGTACCCCCCACAGGGCCCCCCGAGGGATGCTGTCAAATGCCTTCTCCAAATCCACAAAACACATGTAGACTGGTTGGGCAAATTTGCACGCACCCTCCAGCATCCCTCTAAGCGTATAGAGCTGGTCCAGTGTTCCACGGCCAGGACGAAAACCACATTGCTCCTCCTGAATCTGAGGTTCAACAATCCGACGGACCCTCCTCTCCAGAACCCCTGAATAGTCCTTACCAGGAAGGCTCAGGAGTGTGATCCCCCTGTAGTTGGAACACACCCTGCGGTCCCCCTTTTTAAATAAGGGGACCAACACCCCGGCCTGCCAGTCCAGTGGGACTGCCCCCGATGTCCACGCGATAATGCAGAGGCGCATCAGCCAACATAGCCCCACAACATCCAGAGCCTTAAGGAACTCCGGGCGGATCTCATCCACCCCTGGAGTGGATGAGATCGGCCCGGAAGATTGACTCCTCTGTGGCAAGAAACCTGGAGTCTTGCCACAGAGGAGCTTTTTAACCACCTCAGTGACCTCAGCACCAGAGATTTTAGAGGCCAAACCAAAGTCCCCAGACTCTGCTTCCTCACTGGAAGACGTGTCGGTGGGATTGAGGAGGTCTTCGAAGTATTCTGCCCACCGATCCACAACATCCTGAGTAGAGGTCAGCAGCACACCGTCCCCACTATAGATAGTGTTGGTAGTGCACTGCTTTCCCCCTCTGAGGCGCCGGATGATGGACCAGAATCTCCTCAAAGCTGTATGGAAGTCTTGCTCCATGGTCTCACCAAACTCCTCCCATGCCCGGGTTTTTGCCTTGGCGACCACCCGAGCCTCGTTCCGCTTGGACTGCCGGTACCCATCAGCTGCCGCTGGAGTTCCACAGGCCAATGACCTGATAGGACTCTTTCTTCAGCTTGACAGTATCCCTAACCGCCGGTGTCCACCAGCAGGTTTGGGGGTTGCCACCACGACAGGCACAGACGATCCTGCGACCACAGCTCCGGTCGGCCGCCTCAACAATGGAGGCACGGAACAGGGTCCATTCAGACTCAAAGTCCTCCGCCTCCCCGGGAACATTTTCAAAGTTCTGTCAGAGGTGGGAATTGAAGCTCTTTCTGACAGGAGACTCTGCCAGACGTTCCCAGCAGACCCTCGCAATACGTTTGGGCCTGCCTGGTCTGACTGGCATTCTCCCCCACCATCTGAGCCAACTCACCACCAGGTAGTGGTCAGTTGACAGCTCCGCCCCTCTCTTCACCTGAGTGTCCAAGACACGCGGCCGCAGGTCAGACGAAACAACAACAAAGTCGATCATCGAGCTGCGGCCTAAGGTATCCTGATGCCAAGAGCACAAATGGACACCTTTATGTCTGAACATAGTGTTCATTATGGACAATCCATGACTGGCACAGAAGTCCAATAACAAAACACCACTCAAATTCAGATCGGCGGGGTCCATTCCTCCCATCCACACCTGTCCAGGTCTTACTGTCGTTGCCCATCTGAGCGTTAAAGTCCCCAAGCAGAACGAGGGAGTCACCGGAAGGAGTACATTCCAGCACCCCCTCCAAGGTCTCCAAAAAGCATGAGTAGGCTGAACTGTAGTTTGGTGCATAAGCACAGACCACAGTCAGAACCCGTAACACCCCCCCACCCCCCCCACACACACACACACACACACCTAGGCAGAGGGAGGCTACCCTCTCATTTACTGGGGTAAACCCCAACGTACAGGCACCAAGATGGGGGGCAACTAGTATGCCCACCCCTATTCGGCGCCTCTCAGTGATTTTATATTAGTTAGTTGACTTACATTTAAACTTGAAACTTGTCCCCGAACTAGCTGCCGGCTTCAGATCTGCCATCCTTTTAAAATTACCGTAATGTATTCTGGGAATTTTTAACCAAGGCTAGGCTACAAGACACCTCCTGTGTATCCTTGTTCAGCTAGCTAAAAGGCTGACAAAACGGAGAACAGACGCCTCGGTAGAACATGAACATTGGAACACGCCTTGGAGGCCCCTGATGATGCATTTCCTAGGCAACCGGGGCGGGACCAAGACACCAAGGCAAAGTTTCTTGGCATTGAGAAGCATCCTTAGACCTGCTCCCATGTATTTTAGACCCAATTTTTATGGTTATAGTTATGAAACCACCAATATTTTTCAACAACTGGGCATCATTTAATTCATTTTAAAACAACATTTCGATGGATTTTTCCAGAGAGTAACGGTAAAAACTACACATTGTTACTTTAACATGCTTGTCTATAATTTTCTTTCTGATCTCCTGAGACTACTCTTTCCTTTACTTCCTCTGGTCCATGTTGAGTGTGTTACACACCATGTCACCAAACAAGACAGTGACTACCTAGAACCCTATATATAGGCTTGCTGGCTGATTACAAGATTGCAGACACCTGTGATGCTAATTAGTAGACACACCTTGAATTAATATTAACACATCATTTTCAGTCTTTTCATCTTTTTGCCCTGGCCTTTTCCATCAGTTTATTTTTTATATAATTCCAGTGAAGCATGGTTGAAAAGCAATGTCTAATTTTTTTTAGTTACATTTCACAGACTTTTATTTATTATTAATTTTGTCAGATTCAAGTTATTTTTGTGACCATCGTGGGATTTCTTTCATTTACCAAAGGGTAACAATAATTTTGTCCACATCTGTAGGATGGCTTCACAGGCTAGAACTAGGGGGCCTAAACTATAAGCAACACTTCCTTCAGTCAGCCAGTCAGCCTGAGGTTTATTAATTCTGCCCCACAGTGAAGGGAAATACACTTGCCAGAATTCCCCTGCCATTGTTTGTTTGTTGTGTCTTTACTGTCCACCTTGGCATAGAGGGAAACAGCAGCAGTAGCTCAGGTGGTAGAGTGGATTGCCTCATGATCGGAGGGTCATGGGTTCGATTCCAGCTCCCGCCAGGGGTATCCTGCTGTTGTGTCCTTGGGCAAGACACTTCACCCAACTTGCCTGTGTTAGTGGTGGTCAGAGGGGCCGACGGCGCCAAATGGCAGCCTCGCCTCTGTCAGACCTCCCCAGGGCGGCTGTGGCTACAAGTAGCTTACCATCACTAGCAGTGTGTGAATGTGAGAGTGTGAAAGCATCTTTGGGTGTCTAGAAAAGCGCTATATATGTTCAATGCATTATTCATTATTACATTGTTCATCGTTGTGCTTTACCAAATTACTCTCTGAATAATGGACTTCCATTAAAGGCTGCTGCATGTGGCTCTGCTGGGCCTATATAGATGTGAAGTGGACAATGTTCTACTGATGCACCAGGCGGGCTGGGCTGCGCCTTCAGATGTTAATAGCTCATTCACAGGAAGCTGCATCAGCATGTCTGCCTGCAGCTTTTTATCATGATATCTCCCCAATTATATGGTCATATAGTGGAGAGAGCTTTAAGGAGCTGTTGGTAATGGAGCAGTTTCTCCCCGTTGGCTTTTGGAGAGTGAAAGTGAAAACACATTTAGGCTTTCTTTATGTCCCTGAGAGCAAAACAAAATAATTGAAATAGAAATTAGATCCCATGATTGTTGAACCCCTTTTAAAAGCAAATAATCTGTCTTGTTGACTTTGTTTTGAATTTAAAAAAAAGACAGATTCTTACAGTTTCTGAGTTAGTTTAGTCAAGTTTCATCAGCTTCATGTAAAAATGTCAGAGAGTATTAAGAAACTGTTTTCATCCTGGCCATGGGCCACTGCACCAGCTCTATACCCTTAGAGGGATCCTAGAGGGTGCGTGGGAGTTCACCCAACCAATCCACATGTGTTTTGTGGTGTAACGTGATGAAGGGACCATTTCTCCCCTCTAACAGCTGTCCTTGTGACACAGCGCCAGTGTGCATGAACAGCCAAGGTCATGCATTCACTTCTAATGTTTACACTCCAGCAAGAAGACAGGAGAAGGAAGAAGAACGCTTTTCTTTTAATTAATCAAAGAACTCTATTTTAATAAAGCTAATCAAAACAACTGTTAGTCAATAATAACCATGTGACCGATCTGTGAAATCACAATTTTATGATTAATGTGTTTAATGAGTAATATGACTTTGGTCTAACTGCAGTAGACATCCTGATCCACGTAATGTCAACACATGACACATTGTTTACTCATCCAATCAGAACCTTCATTCTGAAGCGTGGCAGAGTCTCTGTGGTGTTTATTTAATCTGTCCACTGCGATTCGTCCAGAATCGTAAACAACCAAGATTAATAAAACAGAACAACGCCATTTTGGGTTCAGTATTCAGCCAGCTCTCAAGATCATCTGATATCCATCATTGCTAAGTGGAGTACGGACCGGCCATCTGTACGTTTTACTTTTAAGCTGAGAACTGTCAAGCTGGGAAATCCTGTCGTTGTTACCAACAAAACAACGGTTCCTTCAGAATAAAAGCTGAACTCGCTGACACAAAGGGGGGTCCCTTTGACGCTGTGAAACACCTGCCGCTTTTCACCTGGAGACTATCCATAGACTGGTTTGTCGTGCTGTCGACGCTGTTTCATCGGCTCCAGCACCAGAGGGGGGTCCGAGGACCTGGCAGCCTGATCTATACGGGAGTCTCCCTGACGGGTAAAGTAGAACGGCCTAGATAGCGTCTCATGTCTTTCCTGACTAAAGTTCAAACGTCGATCAGCCAGGAGCAAAACAACATCTCCCACTCAGACTCGCTTCTCCAGACGGAGGTTCTGAACTGACATCGCACCAATACACACTCCACCTCACATTCATTCCATCAGCATCCATCATTAGAGAGTTAGTCCTGTTAATTGTTTAAAATAATTTAGATAATAAATTGTCTTAAACGTTCCAAGGTCTCTCTCCCTTCTCTTGTCTCTCAGTTCTCAGAAACTCTATTCATGGACACCTGACTTTCTTTGCGATTTCTCTGTAGGGAAGACCTACATTTGAACATCTTAGGTGTGTTCTTGCTGTGTCTTTCTAAATCCATTCTTTCGTTCTTTTTTAAACACAGAAACAGTTTTGTTTACCTGTTTGTAGCTACAGTTTCGCCGACAGCTGCGAAAAGACCTACATTTGTTATGATGGTCTGTCTCTTTTCCACTATATTTGTAGCAACACACTATTATCTGCAGTACCATACTGTTCAACTGTTGCTCATGAGGGTATGGTACCACAGTGTGTTCTAACACTGCTTTTATGCAGACAGAAGAGGTTGTAGGTTATCCAGAAAAGTTGGAACACCTGTGGGAATTAGTAGTGCCAGCTTTCAAGGCTTGATCAACCTCCATTGCTGCTGAACAGCTGTGTTCCCTGAAAAAGGCCTTTTTGTATAATTCTGAAATGTACATTATTTTTCATTTTTGAGGAACCTTACCTATTTTTTAACCTCTGGCAGTTCACCACTTAACTTTGTACCATTTCAAGCTTTTCATTGGACTTGAATGACTTAAACTGCAATAAATAACTGAAACGATTGGGGCGTTCTAAAACCTTTGACCGGTAACGTCGTTTTAAACCATTTCTGAAGGTCTTTGTATGAGCTCTACCATCTGATGGGTTAGAGTTTAAATCACATTGTGAGTGTATCCATTTCTTTGATGTGAGGGATCGTGAAATGGGCTCCTGCTCTGCAGCAGATCTCACACTAAGCTTCTGTCAGCCTGCATTTGTCCAGTTCCGGATCTGCATCTTATCCTGCATTAAGCTGTTAGTCTTCCTGTTGGTTTGAATCCAGACTGAAACAGCTCCTGCTCTGTATGAACAGGCAGAAACTTAAAGGCCAGTGTTCCTGATTCGCTGTTTTAACAGGTGCATCGCTTTTCCTCCCACACCAGTGACGGCCACTGCTACGCTGCTGATCACATGCCTACCTCATTAAAAGTCTACAACCCGTCACACTAAAACCTACTAAAAAAGGACCAGCTGACGTCGTTTTCACAGCAAAGGCGTTCAATGCGACTCTGAATCCTCACTTACAGCTTGTTACATCTTTTTACACTACTCGAGTGTGTTGACATTTTATTTCTATCAGCTTTAATTCCAACATTATCAGTGAATGTTTTACTGGTGAGACACAGTCAAGTGGAAGAAAGATGGGGAGAGTGATAAAGGAAGAAAAAGCCAGAGGCTCTTTTGTCACTTTGTGTGAGGCCTCTGTTCTGTATTCATCCCTAGCTCCCTTCAGCCTGGATGGCTCCTCATTCTCATGCTGCCTTTGCCCCTGGGCTCTTATGCAGGGGTGCCAAGGGCTTCTGGGGGTGCACAGAATATGGCATATGCTCAAAATGACCCATTGTCTGCATGCTAATGATCTGGTGGAACCATCTTAACATTTTTTTATTAGCCGCACTTAATCCATAATATATTCCAATTTTTGAATACGAACAGGCTAATTTGATGACATTGTGCTTGTGGGTCATTCTTCTGTTTGGGAAAAGTCCTCCTCTTAGGTGGAGAAAGTAAGTTATTCGTGTAATGTTATCAGGCTGAGGAGTGGACCCAGAATCCAGACCTGAGTAGTGGAACCAGAATCCAGACCTGAGGACTGGACCCAGAATCCAGACCTGAGGACTGGACCCAGAATCCAGACCTGAGTAGTTGAACCAGAATCCAGACCTGAGGACTGGACCCAGAATCCAGACCTGAGTAGTTGAACCAGAATCCAGACCTGAGGACTGGACCCAGAATCAAGACCTGAGGAGTGGAACCAGAAACCAGACATGAGGAGTGAAACCAGAATCTAGACCTGAGGACTGGACCCAGAATCAAGACCTGAGGAGTGGAACCAGAAACCAGACATGAGGAGTGAAACCAGAATCTAGACCTGAGGACTGGACCCAGAATCCAGACCTGAGGAGTGGAACCAGAATCCAGACCTGAGGACTAGAACCAGAAACCAGACCTGAGGACTAGAACCAGTAACTAGAAGATCAGCTGACCCCAGGGCATGCCTTTTCCCATATGGGTACTGTGTTTGGTGTTGGTGATCAGTTGCCAGCTAGCTAGCGCATTTTAGCTCCTGAACACTGCACACACACACACACACACACACACACACACACACACACACACACACACACACACACACACACACACACACACACACACACACACACCCCTCCCACAGACTAGTTAAAGCTGCTTGGTGGCTAATGAAGAGTGACAGCTCCCTGGGATCTGTCTGCTGTGCAGCCCGTTTCCACCACTTCTTCTCAAAACAAATGCCTAAAGCTTTTTTCTCTCCACAATGAAAAATGTTTTGGGCTTGTTCAGGGACCCTTGAGACCCCTGAAACCCTCACATTTGCTGCAGTGTTTTAATGAGCAGTTGAGCAGTCTTTGTTGACCCTTTCCTGAGCTCACGTAGATCTGCAGTAAAAGCTCCGTCCTCTCTGAGTGTGGTCTGCCACCAAAGGTTTTTCTGGTGTAACTTCAGCAAATGGGTCCTGTCTGACTGATCTTCTATTCCTGCAACTTCTACAGTTTACTGTTGTCTTTCTCAAGGTCAGTTTTATTTATAAAGCACATTTCATGGTGGCTCATACGACTCTCAAAGCGCTGTACCAAACAGAACAACCGCATTAGTTAAGAACAGTGATGAAACTCTGTAGTAAAAATTTAAAAATACATTAGAACAACACAGATAGTCATATGAAAGAAGCAGTAAAAATGATGAGGATGAAACTATAAGCTGTGCAGGTCAGCCTGCATTAAAGGCCAAGTCAAATAAACAAGCCTTGAGTGAGCTCCCAGCTATAATGTCCCACACAGGCTTCCATACATGACCACATGTTAAACACAGTTTTCAAATGAAAACTCTTGTAGGTTATAAACAATAAATCCAGTTGAATCTGTTTTGATGATTTATTGTATTCTTGTCAGTTAAACAATTGTTTAGAAACATTCCTTCCTGGTCTAACAAACCCGGGCTTTGTTAGGCTGGTCCGACCCAACGCTCTGGGTTCTGGTCCTTTGTCTAAACGGGAATAAAAACCAGGCTGAGAGACATGTGGACGTGTTTATTCTCCTTCAGACAGCAAGTGGTTTATCTCCTAGAACAGAAAGCTTGCTTTTTTTTTTCTTTTTTTTTTTACAGACAAGGTTATTCATTTACGATGTGGAGCAATACCTAGTTAGTCAGCCACTTTATAGTAGTGTTTACTTCCATTCATTTCTCAGTCTCAAAAGCATGTCACATGATACAATTAAAGTAGAACACACATGGACATGTGCTACATGGATAAAAATAAAAACCACCATGCATTATGACCTGAACAGAAATCCTGTTAATGCAGGACCGACACTAATATCTTCTTTGTGACGTCCATGTACTCTGAATGTCACACCCACCCCAACCCCGGTCACTGAGAAGCCAAACCAGATGCTCTTGTTCTGACAACATTGCGCTGTCCTGGACTGCTGACCTGGACACCTTAGACACATTTGCCATACTGATCAGTCATCCCAAGGACCCGAGCCGACCACAGAATCTGGTGGTGCGTGGTGAGGAGCCAAACAAAAGCAGCCAATGGCAGCCCTCGGCGAGTACAGAAAGTAAAACATCGAGCTCACAGCTTGAAAACATCTGTAACAAAGAAAATGATCTTTTATAAAGCGCCTCCCAAGATGAAAACCACAAGGTGCTTTGCAAGAGCAACAAAAAATCTTCAAGAAGTGATTTAAAGCATGATAAAAATGAGAAAAAAAGCATATTCCAAATGAAATAAAGAAAGTGAAATTCTTGAGCTTTGGAAGTCTTGTTCATGTTGTTTATGTGGAACGGTGTTATATGAGGTAACAGCATGTCAAATACAGGCCATTAACCACATGTGTAACTCTGCATGATTCAGCTGTTGAATCCTCTGTTCCTCTGTTGTAGCTCTGCAGAAGCCCCTTAATCACCCCAGATTCAAATCAGATGTGCTGGAGCAGGGAAACAAATAACACATGCAGGATAGGGGACATTGAGGATCGTTGCAGAGCACTGTTCTAGCATTCAGTTGGTACAGAAAGTATTCATATCCCCGTCAAAGTTTCACTCTTTGTTATATTGCAGCCATTTGCTAAAATCAATTAAATTAATTGTTTTCCTCATTATTGTACACACAGCACCCCATATCGACAGAAAAACACATCATTTTATGTGCCAAGGTGGAGAAACAAGGGCCCAGGCAGGATTTGATTCCCAGACTCCTGGGAGAGAGTTACAAGTGCTAACCAGTCAGCCAAAGGGACACCTCTGTGGGCAAGTAGCCAGGGCGCATGGTCGATGGGGATACAGTGACAGGAAGCTCACCCTGTCACATTTAGAGATGTATGCAGATTAATTAAAAATGAAAAATATCACATGGACCTAAGTATTCAGACCCTTTGCTCAGTACTTAGTAGAAGCACCCTTTTGAACTAAAACAGCCATGAGCCTGTTAATAACTGCAGAAATGTCTAAAATAATGTTTTTTCGTCAATATGGAGTGCTGTGTGTGCAATAATGTGGAAAAACAGGAATTTAATTATAACAAAGAGTGAAAAATCAACATATCTGAATACTTCTGTACCCACTGTATACTGTAACATTAAATGAATGAATGAATGAATGAATGAATGAATGAATGAATGAATGAATGAATGAATTAATTAATGAATGACAGAATGATCAATTTTCTTCAGTCATCATCATCAAAAGTAATCATTGTAGACAGAAACGTATCATACATAAAGATACATATATTCCCTTTCCTCCACAAACTTATACATTTGTATACTTGTAAAGTACCTGTTGTAGTATCATTTCACGTACAATCCATCGACATATAAATACTGGACAATTCATTTCCAAAGGCTCCAATAACACGTTTTTGAGGCCAAATGGGAGGTGGCCACCACCGCCATTTTGACCGTGTCACAGGTTCCGTCAAGCCCAGACAATTCCACAAAAGGGAAGAGAGGAGGAGCTGAGGGTGGGGCTGTAAGGCTGGGATTAACTGACGACACCCGGTCGAACTAGCTATAAGCTAACCTGAAGCTAACCCAAAGCTAACGCGGAGGTGGGAGCTAAGCTAACGGAGGTGGCAACCTAGCTACAACTGGAGTTAACTGTGCACAACACCAGAGCTTCTGAGTCAGAGATACGCCGGGCTGACCGCTGGGTAAAACCAGGTGGAACACAGAGGTCTCCGAGAGCTCCACAAGCTGGCAGCTGCAACGCAGACAAGCACCGCTGCGATCTGAGATGCGCAGAGCTGCCGCTGGGGAGAACCGGGTGGAAAGGTTTCCATCCCAGAGCTCCACAAGCCGGCAGCCCGCGCAGCAGACAGATGCCGCGATCAGACAGAGATGCGCCGAGCTGCAAGGAGGGGAGAACCGGGTGGAAAACATCAGTCTCCCGAGAGCTCCACAAGCCAATAGTCGGAACCCAGCTCCACCAACATGTTATATTTCAACCCATTTTCTAAAGTGCAGCATTATGTTAAATGCACTGGGTTTTACCCTATTACATTTAAATGTCATGGTTAAACAGTACATGTTAAAATCTAAGCTCAGCTCGGCAGTGACCTAAAATACATAAATATAATTTTACTTACTGAAAAATATGAAGTGGAGACTCCTTGGACGCGCTATTAGTGAAATTAATACCACAGCAAGTCATTTTGTCTAACAATTGCACAAATAATATCCAAACAAGAATACACAAACACAGAGACTCAAAATCCCGGAGCAGTTTCCAGGCCAGACCGAGGCTCTACTGAGGCCTTTCCACGGAGCTAGCTCTGCGGTCACGTGGGTCTGATGCTCATTAATTATACAGAATTTTAGGCTTTTAATACACTTAAACAGAAGAGTGAGAAAAAAATTCACCCCCTTCAGAGTTGTCATGAGTGTAAACTAGATCATTTAAACCAAAAACATGTTTTGGTACCAGGCTGTAAACGTGTTTATTTCTGCTGTGAAATTGGTGTTTTTAACATGGGAGTCAATGAGGATTTGCTCGCTTCTGACACCAGCCCCTAGCGGATGAGGGTGGAACTGCATTTTTTGGTACTTCCGGGATTGCTTCAATTTTTGAGCCGCATTGTGGGGGCTTGGTACAATCACATTAACTTTTGAACATTTCATGACTGAACAAGTTTGGGCCAAAGCAAAACTTATAATATTGCCTAACCTTCTTACTTAATCAATTGTTTCATTCCCTCAATGTGACGATAACAAAATTTATAAATACAAACACATCCAACTTCGAATTAACACTCTTCAAAAATATGGTAAATAAGTATTTTAATAACTGAAAGTGTAGTTGCTAATTAAATTTGTTTTGCCTCATTCCAGATTTTTATTCCCATTAAAGAGATACATCTCCTTTTAATACCTTTCGTAGCTTTCTGCACAATAAACATAGACACCACCTAAATCACATTTACTCTCCTTCTTTGCAACAAATATTTGTACTTTTTCAGAGAGAGACATTACTTTTGCTCAAAACACAATTAGCTTAGTTGTAGATACTCTGCTTTCACAATCTGTGATTTAAAAAAACGGATCAGTATGAGCATAATAAGTACTCTTATTTATAACTATTTATAAAAATTGCTTTTTTGCGTAGTTATTTCATTTATGGGTTATAAAAGTTGAACCCCAAATTTCTATACAGTATGACTTGTAAGGTTGAATTAGTGAGCAGTAAATTGAATGTAAACTTAGAGTTTAACAAGTCTTTCTCTTTAAATAATAGTCACAAAGATTTAGCAATTTTTCCTTTAATATAAATTAAATTATGTTTCCAAGATAAATTAGAGTCAATCACAACTCCAATTAATGTTGTTTCAGTCACTCTTTCAATTTCAGTATTTGAAATAGTAAAATTAAAGTCCCCATGTTTTACTTATTTTTTCCTAAATATCTTTTTTTTTTTTTTTACATTCAGTGAAATGTATTCACACCAAACCAAGGTTTGAGGACATTTAACTCTTTTTCAGCCTCTTTTACATCTTTACCTGAATAAACTAAATTTGTGTTGTCTGCAAACATTATACATTAGAACAAATTTATGGTGTTATATTTGTCGTTTATGTGTAACATAAACAGTGTAGGACCTATTACTGGCCCTTGTGGAACTCCACAGCTCATTCTTCTAAATCCAGATGTTATATCTTTAATTTTTACACACTGTTGTCTGTCTTTTAAGTAACTCTCTATCAATGACTCTGCTATACCTCGTAGTCCATAATTCTCCATCTTCTTCAAAATTTCCCTTTGGTCAATGGTATCAAAAGCCTTCTTTAAATCTACAAAGTTACCAATAGAGAGTTCTTCTACCATCTGCATTAAATAGGTAGTGGTTCTGTTTTCTCTAAAATCATATTCATTTTTAGTGATATATATATCCAGCTGTTTCACAAATAATTTCTCTAGTATTTTTGAGAACTGTGGAATAATTGATACTGGTCTATAGATTCCCATATCATCGCTATCTCCATTTTAAAATATTGGGATTACTTTAACTTCATAGTATTAGATTTTTTTTTTTTTTGTAATTATATATGTATATATATGTGTGTGTGTTTGTGTGTGTGTGTCAGCGGTCTCTCAATAGAAAATTAACTTAGTTTCCATCCATCCATTTTCGTCCGCTTATCCGGAGTGGGGTTGCGGGGGCAGTAGCCTAAGTCAAGAGGCCCAGACTTCCCTCACCCTAGCCAGTTGGGCCAGCTCTTCCAGGGGAATCCCAAGGCGTTCCCTGGCCAGTTGAGATGCATAGTCCCTCCAGCGTGTCCTGGGTCTACCTTTAGGCCTCCTCCCGATTGGACGTGCCTGGAAAACCTCAACAGGGAGGCGTCCAGGAGGCATCCTGACCAGATGCCCGAGCCACCGCAACTGGCTCCTTTTGATGTGGAGGAGCAGCGAATCTACTCTAAGCCCCTCCCGGATGACAGAGCTTCTCACCCTATGTCTAAAGCCGGGCGTACACTGTGCGACTTTTTCACTCGTAGCACTCAGCTTCAGCTCTAACTGTACGACTTCCTCGCAGGACAGATCTCACAAGTCATGTGCTCACACTGTACGACCCAGTTCTCGGATGCGATCTGACTGCTCACACTGTACGTCTGGTAGCAACACGTCGGACCTAAAAATATGCTAAAAATAGCAGTTTTTACTCAACACGTCAGACTTTTTTGTCTTGTTTTGCCTGTTGTCCTTCGGGAGTGCTGCAGGAGGACACACAGGGATTTATGGGGGTTGGATGAGGAAAACGAAATAAAGAAAGTAAATCTGTGTTTTGTGATCAGTTTAATTTGACATGAACACGACAAACACGCTTTCTTGACAATCTTTGTGAGTAAAAAAACGTGTAGAAACAAAAACGAACAGCGTGTGTTATTAGGGAAATAGCGGGTGAGCGGTGTTGATGCAGGATTGCGCATGCACCGTGAGCGGTTCTGATACTTTTTGGGTCGCAGCTGCTCGCAGCGCCGCTTCAACAGTGCGATACCCTCACGAGGGACGAGCAAAATATTAAACACGCCAGAGGTCCGTGCGAGCTCACGACTGCTGATCGGTAGCTGGTCACGTGTTGTTAATCGCCTCTCGTAACCCCCGTACACTACACGACCGCTCGGCGCAAAACTCGCCCCAATCTCGTGGATTCTCGAACGAGTGGAAAATCGGCTCAAAAAAGTGAAAAAGTCGCACAGTGTACGCCCGGCTTAAGGGTAAGATTGCAGATTGTGCAATCAGTGCTTTGTGATTTATATCTGTGAAAGGCGCTCTATAAATAAACTTTTACTTACTTACTTACTTGCAGATTGACCGGTAGATCGAGAGCTTTGCTTTCTGGCTCAGCTCTCTCTTCACCACAACAGATAGGTACCATAGGCGTCATTTTAACCGGGGACGCCGCGGACATGTCCCCGGCAAAATTTGTGATTGGCAGCTGTGCCCCCCCCACTTTAAAAAAAAGCCTGCTGATGAGGATTTTTGTTTTACCAGCTCAGATCTTATACCAGGGGTCGGCAACCTGTTCCCATCAAAGAGCCGTTATTACCCGTTTCCCACAGTAATGAAAACACTGGGAGCCACAGCGGCCGCAGCGTTGTGGGCGGGGCCTACCCTCAGACAGCAGAGAGCTGCTCACAACCAGGTGACAGCAGCCGGTACCGGTCGCTCGCATGGGCGTCGCACCCATGGGGGATTCAACACCCACACTTTTCCAGCTGTTTTGCTCACCTCCACACCAGTCTGGTTTCTTTACGTCACACTCACTCTGTTTGCCTCATCTCCTTCTTCACCTCCGCTTCTGACAGCCGATGTCGGGGTTCCAGAGAGCAGGAGAGGGAGGGACGGAAGAGCTCGACTGAATAATTTTACATCTTGACATTAGCTGTACAAAGTCTGAGTTTGATAAAGTGAAGAACAACAATTTGCAGAGGTTTATAACAGGCGCAGCGCCAGGTTTTCATTTTTGGGTGGGCCACGGTCATTCTGGACGGACCTTAATAAGCAGTGACTTAGTGAAGCAGGCAGGTCGCGCTAGAAAATTTCGTTTAAAAAGACGTCATAAATGTTTTACCCCGTCATTTTTATTTCTAAAATATGAATTAAACTGGGAGTTTTTACTTCATATTTTATTTCTAAAATATGAAGTAAAAACTCCCAGTTTAATTTTCATTCATTTGTCATTAATATGTAGTCTTCACCCGTGCGTTAAGTGGACCATCTTCCAGTAAAAGCAAAGCATCCGGCCCACCTCTCCAAATGCGTAAAATGTGCATCAGCCGCTAGTTAGGCGCGCCGCGTGCACCGTCAGCTATCAGCCCAGACAAGAGCAGAGCAACTAGAGAAAGAATGGAGGATAATTGTGTCTGGATGTGGATGGAGATTACATTTTACAGCAGCCTGATCATCATTTAAATACGTAAACATCACCTGTCTTCTAGTCCACGCTATCAGCATTATTTTAATTGGTGTGTGTGTGTGTGTGTGTGTGTTTTCCACTTCAAACACTGGTCTAACCAACCAGACCAGCGTGTCCAGTAACACATTAATGTTACAATTAAACAGTTTCACATCATGTAGGCTAGGAACATTCCACCTGCCGTGGCCCGACCGCTTCTGCTCCACATAAACTTTGTGCGTAATCAAATGTCTCTACATGTGCTTTCTGCGCTGAAGAGCTATTCTTCCTCAGACTGGATGCGTCATGCGTCTCCATAGAGACGGGAACAAGCGCTGTTCAGCCAAAGTTTCATAATTTCATGAAAAGAAAAATTTTCCAAGTGACACATCCCTCAGAGAGACCGGGTTTCCAGACCGCTTCAGTGGGAGGAAATCTTATTGCATGCACCGTGGTTCTGCGCTGCGCTGCGAACCCCTCTACAGATCTTCAGCCCACTGTCCACCGTGGGCGCTCCGAGCCGCGCTGAACACAGTGTCCAGTATTAAGCTCTGATGTTCTGATGGGAATCAAGTTACCTCTGCGATATGCATAACGATTAAAATGTCAGCTCATCCATGCGCATCAGTGTGCATCGGGGTAATTCTTTCAAAACAACCAACATCCTTGAGTTTATCTGTCAATATGTGGCGAGGTGGAGAAACGAGGGCCCGGGCGGGATTCGATCCCCAGACTCCCGGGTGACAGTCATACGCTCTAACCAGTCAGCCAAAGGAACATCCCCTTGACTAAGTAGCCAGGGCNGGTGCATGATCTATCGGGACACTGTGACAGGACACTCATACTGCCACACCTGATTATGAAACTTTGGCTGAATAGTGCTTGTTCCTGTCTCCAATGTGGCAACGCATCCAGGAGCCGTCTGAGGAGAAGCCCAGAATCTCACATCCTCCAGCTCAGAAAGCGCCAATATGATTACGCACAAGCGTGACGCGTCAACCCGGTCTCACAGTAAGACCGGGTTGGAACTGTTCAGGTTTACGCAGACAATCTTTACATTTAGAATTGGCATACAGATGTAAAATTAATGCAGTAAAATATAAAGCTTTTTATTTAAATATCCATTCATTATTTTACAAGCACAGAGAGCCGCATCAGATGGATGGAAGAGCCGCATGCGGCTACAGAGCCGCCGACCCCTGTGCTAGCCTACTTTATTGTCCCCAGCAATTTTTAAACCCCACTCAAGTGTATGGTTATTGTCCCCAGCAATTCTGACAACAAACTGACGCCCTTGGTAGGTACAATGCCCGCATCACTGCAGATGCAGCACCAATCCACCTATCAATCTTTCCCTCGCTTGTGAACAACTTATTTTGTCATTTCTCTATTAATTTCATGTATACCTGTAGATTATTTGTTTTGAAGTTTTCTCACTATATTAACAACAATTTTCACTTATCTCATGTATAAACATTGAATTGATATTACTATTTTCCATATAATTAAATGTAGCTGTATCAGGTGAGACTGCAATCTCTTTTGCTGGTGTGGGACCAGCACTTACAGCACATTTATTAAATTATTCCATTATATTTATTTGATCACATACTTTATGATTTGAACTATTTAGAAATTGTTAGGCCATTCCGATGTTATCACCCTTTTGTGAATGATATTATTTAATATTTTCCATGTCCTATGAGTATTGTTTCTATTTTTATCTAAAATTGCATCATAGTGTTGCCTCTTTCTTATCCTAATAGCAGTAGATAATTTATTCTTGTACTTTTCATATTTATCTTCATTTACTTTTCCTATATTTGATGAAGTTTTCATACAATTACATTTTCTTTTTACAAGCCTTGTACAGACCCTCCGTCATCCATGGCTTCCTTTGGGGATTTTTCTTTATTGTCTAACTGAAACTCAGAATAACACACTGGCAACGTTTCAAAAGGCTCCTGGTTATACTGATGTATGGTGGCTCAGGACATGCCCTGTAACCACTTGGTGCTGGTTTCAGTGGTGGTGAGTGTTGCTTGTATGACTCTGGATGCTGGAGTGAAGCCGTCTGTGGAATGGTGCTCGTCTGCGTTGGGTGTGAGGTGTAAGTGGGTGTGCAGCGTTAGTATGGGGCTTGTTGGTAGTTGTTTGCTGGAGGTTAGTGAGTGCACATAGTAGCTCATCCCCATCAGCGTGTAAATGTGTGTGTGAATGGATGAATGATACACTGTAGTGTAAAGCGCTTTGGAGTCCTCTGACTCCGAAAGGCGCTACACAAGTGCGGGTCATTCATCATTTACTATCGTAATACTACTTTTTTAGTAATAAAATAGTTTTAATATTTGATTTTGCATCCCTTTGTGCCTTTAATCTCACATGTCTTCACGTTTTACCTTTCACTGTGATAAGAAGGCAGTTTACACATTTATCAAGTTCTTTGACTTTTTTGCTCCTTTTTGTTGTTTCTAGAACTTGCCTCACCGAAGGGCCTCCGCTTCTCTGAGGTGACTGACACGTCTGCCACTTTTCACTGGGCACGACCAAGAACTCAGGCAGACAGTTACCAGGTCACCTACGTCCCTGCCCACGGAGGTCAGTATACCAGAACTGCTGGAAACACTCCTATTGAGTCATTTTATAAAGTCCTCACACAGCTGAAACGAAAACTCAAAAGGAAATAAGAGTACCACTGCTCATATATCATTTAGAAGAGGGGGGTGGTCACACACTGAAGCTTTCACCTCCATTGCCTTCAAACGGATAGATTGATGCTGCCCCCCGATGACCATTTTCAGCTCTGCTAAAAGAAGATAAAATACAATAATGTCAAATTTTCTGTTTCTTGACCTCATTTAAGCTAGGCTTAACTTCTAATGACCTACTGCCTTGTCATGGAACCAAGTTACAACTTGCATGTCCATGTTGGACTGTGTTTTGTTGTTTAAGGTCTGTTTCTTAATATGGAAAACATATTTCTGCACCACTCATCCCAAATTTAAAGTTACAATGTTAGTGTCAAAAAGTTAGCACCATGAAATGCAGGAAGAACAAAACATGGACTCAAAAGATCTCATTTTGGAGAAAAACAAAACCTGATAAAGGACATGAAGGAAGCTGGACAGGTCAGACGAGAGCAGGTTCGTCTACAGCAGCTCTTGTGCTGCACAATAAAACACTAGCAGAGGTAAAAACTGTAAAAGCTATACAAGTAAAAGCCAACAGTCCTAACATACTTAATAACTTTAAAATTTACATGAAACATGTTAAAACTTCTGTTTAAAACAAGCACCTTAAAACTAAGTTTACACTAAACACAATAAAATCACCCTAACCCTCTGCTCTGTAGAGCGCTACCGAGGTGAATGCACCAAACTTCACCGCTCCTATCCACCTCTTCTGTGTGAGATGTCCCAGTTGTAGCCCTCATCCAGTTGTCCTTGACCTCTATTAGCTTTTTCTTCATCATTGGCTGCTTTTCTTTCTGCCTTGTGTCTTCAGCTGCCTTTATTGCCTCTCTTGCTCTCTGTCCTCCACCCTGACTATCATTCTCCATCCTAGACTTCCTGTCCCTCTACTACTTCTTCTCAACACATCACCTCTTCCCCTTTCTTCCCCTGGTTTGGTATTCTATCAAGATCCAGTCCATTCTAATCCTATTTCCCTATCCACCATCCATCCACTTGCCACCCTCTCTTCTGCTTCTTCTTTGTTTCATCCCTGCCCCCTCCCTCTTTACCTGTTTGCCTTAGCCACACCGACCCAGGCATGCTTGTACCACTGATCTCCAGCAGATTGATCTTTTGGGAGTTCCTCTTTCTTCTGGCTTATATGAATTTTCTTCCTGCATTGCTTTCCCTAATGCTATCCTTTAGAAGCATACAGGTGAAACTGGAAACATGAGAATATGGTGTAAAAGTCCAATTAAGTCAGTAAGTGAACTTGGACTGACAGATTATTTCCTGAGCCATGTTTCTGCCACTCCGGCATTGCCGTCATTTCTCAGCCTGCTATGTTCTGCTTTGACCCAGGCTGACCATTTCATTCTCATCCGTACCACTGTATGGTGTGGTAGGTAAAGTTGGTTTGTGTAGAAATGGCCCTAGCATGGCAGAGGTGGGCCAAGGCCTGGTGCGACCCCTGCTGGACAGAGTCAGTACAATAAAAGGATTCATCAGGCTTCAAAGGAAAAAGGGGGTCTGAGCTTCCCTGGGTCTTGCAGGGTGGTAAAGTTAGCTCCAAACGTTGCAGTCCTGGCAGCTCTTTCCACCCAGCTGCCCACTAAAAGTTCTCCAGATCCTGTCCTCAGTTCTATGGGTCTGACAAATACAGCAGGGTCAAACTATATTTGGAAACCACTGATTGTGCAAGCTGTCTCACTTAAAAATGAGAGGGGTTTGTAATTTTCATCACAGGTACACTTCAACTGTGAGAGGCAGAATGTAAAAAACAGAATCCAGGAAATAATTTAGTGTGATTTTTTTATGGATTTAAATGGTGAAAATAGTTTTTTAGCTTCTACAAAGATGTAACAGTTCTGTACCTCACAGATCTGTTACTTTTTCTTTAAAAAGCTCTTCTATCTTCCACCTGTATTAAAAGCACTTGTTTGAACTCGTTTTCTGATTACAAGACACCAGTCCACACATTCACCACGACCACGATCAGAGTGCTGTCTAATGACACCAGGAACGAGACCGGCAGACTGAGCCAGGCAGCACTCACCTTGTGTGATGTTGAGAAGAGTGAGGAAACAGCGTACAACGTACAAAGACTTCATTGTACAGGGAAATGTGTTTCTTTACTGTGCAGATGACAATAAAGGCTTTTGAAGCTTTTGAAATGTTGCAGCACCCTAAAGGTCCCCCTGCTAAAGCCAGCACATGTCCAGGCCCGTCTAAAGTTTGCCAGAAACCATCTGGGTGATCCAGAAGAGAACTGGAAAAATGTCATGTAGTCAGATGAGACCAGGATAGAACTCGGGTATAAACGCCACTTGTCATGTTCAGGGGAGAAAAATGCTGAGTTGCAAGAACACCATCCATACTGTGAAGCATGGAGGTGGAAGCATCAGGCTTTGGGGCTGCTTTTCTGCAAAGGGGACAGGTTGACTGATCTGTATTAGGGAAATTAAGAATGGGGCCATGTATTGCGAGATTTTGGGTTAAAACATCCTTCCATCAGTGATTGTGGCTGGAACTTGCAGCATGACAACCACCCAAACACACCCGCCAGGCAACAAAGGAGTGGTCATTTGTAAAAATCACCTTCAGAGCTCATTTCAGTACAGAATCTTTAGAGGGAAAGTCAGTGTTGCCCAGCAACTGCCCCAAATATCACAGCTCTAGAGAAGATCTGCATGAAACAAGACCTCTCTTCTGGACTCGGCCATAAACCTGCTGCAGGTTGTTGTCCATCTACATTGGTTCCCGTTACCTTTGGTGTAAGGTTCAAGATCCTGATTTTTGTGTTAAAAGCCCTAAATGGCCTAGCATCCTCTTTCTATCCGACCTGCTCCCTCCCTATGTACCCGCACATGTCTTGAATTCTTCTGTCCTGCTTCGTGTCACACCCCGTATGTCCTACAAGTCACTGGGAGAATGAACGTTTATGTTTGCTCCTCCCAGGCTCTGGAAATCTCTACCCATCACAGTTAGATGGGCATCCTCTCTGGACATATTTAAATCTCGTTTAAAGACCTACGATTGTGCCTTGGCCTTTGGCCAGTGACTCTTATTGCTGTTAACGCTTCTACTGCTTAGTAATGATAGTTAAATCTGATAGTCTTTTTGTCTTATTTGTCTTATTTGTTTGACCTCTGCCATTGCCACCAAAGGGACATTACAATGCACTGAGGTGAACTTTTCGTTATTGAGCAAATATTTTCATTTTCAGCACCATCAAGCAAACACATGATTTAAAATCATACAATATGTTTTTCTGGAATTTGTTTTTTACACTCTATCTTTCACAGTTGAAGAACCCTCATCATTTTAAGTATGACAACTTGCAGCCAAACACATATTTGCCCCATTGTAATCCATCCAGGAGTCAGCCAGGTAGTCAAAAGAATCCAAAAGTTGATTTTAAGTCTGTGGTATGGATCAGGAGCAGGAACAGGCAAACACAAGAACGTGAGAATGAAAAGGCACACAAGGAACCGACCAGGAGCTACGAACAGGACTAAGCTTAAATACTGCTGAGGCGGTGGTTGGGAACAGGGAGCAGGTGCACTGATGAACGATGGAAGACTGGATAGGCAAGTTAACTGATCAATGTGAGGAAGTACAAAAACACAAGAGGACTGATCTGAAACAGAAACAGATCAAACGAAACACAGAAAGATAATAAGAGAGCAGAACTAAATGCTGAAAGAATAAACTAAGAAGGGAAAAGCTAAATGAGGCGAAGGATAAAAGTAAAACACGGGGCTGGATATGGGCAGACCTGAATACAAAAACAGAAAACATAACTACAACTGTATTTGATATAGCACCTTCTAGAGTCCCAGAACCCCCCAAAGCACTTTACAACACAATCAGTCATTCACCCATTCACACACACATTCACACCCTGGGGGTGATGAGCTACCTTGTAGCCACAGCTGCCCTGGGGCGCACCAACAGAGGAGAGTCTGCCGTACACAGGCACCACCGGTTCCTCCGACCACCACCAGAAGGCAAGGTGGGTTAAGTGTCTTGCCCAAGGACACAGCGACAGACCGAGCGGGGCTCGAACCTGCAACATTCCGATTACGGGGCGGGCACTTTACTCCTGTTCCACAGTCGCCCATATCTAGAAGACTGGGAGAATAAACTAAACCATGAACATGGACTGACTTATAAACTACAGATCTAAATAAGACATTTAAGAAAAGGGGAGACATCAAAGGGCAGAGGAGTGGTTTAAAGTAACTGGCTGGGGATGAATAAGAAGGCTAAATAAATCTGTTGACATTCACTTACATTGTTCATGCTAAGCTAAAGCTAAGTTGGAAACAAGTCCCATCATCCAGGAAGGAGTCCGCTGACGTAGTTCAGGAAGGTTCCTGAAGCAGTACTGAATCAGCGGCATCCCAAACCATAACTGGGACGCAGTACTGGTGGAGACCTGGATGGATGGACATTAAGCGTTCTATTTTATATTTCACATTCCTATTTACACTAAAACATGTTTACATTTAACATATTAAAGCTTCAGCAACACTTTACAATAAAGGTTCCTTTATTAACGTTACTTAGTGCATTTTTAAACATTAGCAAACTATTTAATAAAGTATTAACAGCCACTTAAAGAGACAATACGTAGTTTTTACCATTAATCTCTGGAAATACCCATTGAAATGTTGTTGAAAACAAATAAAATCATGTCCAGTCTTATCAGAAATGTTGGTAGCTTTGTAAAAGATAACCATTAAACCAGGCCTAAAGTACATAGGGGCATAGGGGCGTCTCTGGGGCATGCCACATAAGACGCCATGTTTCCCTCTGGTTGGCTCGGGGTCCTGCGCCTGTCCATGACATCACACTAGATGGTTTGCTTTCTGTACGACCTGCGGAAGTTGTGTTACCACGTTCACAGACTTTTAGTAAGTAAGAAACACTAATTTAATATCAAAACTGCTAAACTCATTCCAAAACCTATGTGAAAGAACAGAATTGAAAAAGAGATGCAATATATTTGGTGTCATGAACTCCTCCTCTTAACCTCCTCTGCGGGCCGGGCTGGCGCTGCACTCCAGTTCCCAGCATGCCTGTCACCGACGCTTCCCGGTGATGTCATCCCGCTGAGCCTATTTAAGGACCTGTCACAGCGGAGCCGGCACTCAGTCATCATCTAACGATAGACGCCAAGCCATTCTAAGACCTAAGACACTAACTCTATGAACCATACGGGAACAGAACTTCCCACGCTGCCACATATCAGTCTCCATTCACCATTCTCTCCGCGCCTGGGTCTCATAACCACTCCAGCTCAGCCCATCGCACCTGACAGGATGACTGAGTCCCGAGTAGACCCAGCGGAGATCGCACGGCTGCGAGCTGAGGTAGCGCAGCTGCTCAGCCGAGTAGAACGCCAGGAGGCGGACAACGCCCAACTCCGTGTGGAGAACAATCAGCTGCGTGCTGTTACTGATCGCCTCGCATCCAAACTCGATTCCGTCAC
>SSNQ01000552.1:454941-465867 GCA_006942095.1 Nothobranchius kuhntae | reverse complement strand
GGAAACGGTCCCTCCGGGTCGGTGTAGGAGCTGCCTCACTCGGAGTTTCCACTCATGCAGCTCCTCATCACACCACCCTCTCGGTCTCCTTCCAGCTGAGCCAAGGACCGGTCCCCCTGGTGGCCCTCCTCGACACCGGAGCTGCAGAAAGCTTTATCGACCAGGGGTTGGTCAACCGGCTCAAGATTCCACTCACCCTCCTCGATCATCCCGTTCCCGTCACCTCAGTGGACGGGCGCCCTCTCATGCCATATCCGATCACGCACCGAACCCAGAACCTCCGGATGACCATCGGAGAACACGTAGAGACCCTTCATTTCTTGGTCATTCACGCCCCTACGACTCCTCTCATTCTGGGTCATTCCTGGTTCCGCCTCCACGACCCTCACATCTCCTGGTCCACCAGTAAAGTCATGGCATGGGGTGTTAACTGTCGCCTTCATCATCCGTCTCCAGGATCACAGCCTAGGGAGACACCACCCAAGGATGTGGATTTAACACTCCTTCCAGGATCACAGCCTAGGGAGACACCACCCAAGGACGTGGATTTAACACTCCTTCCACCCCAATACCATGATCTGGCTCGGGTCTTTGCAAAGGAGCCTACCACCAAGCTGCCTCCTCATCGCCCCTACGATCTGGAGATCAGGCTTCAGCCCGGAACCACCCCGCCTCGGGGTCGGCTGTTCTCGCTCTCCCCGGCAGAGACCCAGGCGATGGACGCTTACATCAATGAGGCTCTCCAGAAGGGGTTTATCCGACATTCCACGTCTCCTGGGGCGGCAGGGTTCTTCTTTGTGAAGAAGGAAGGTGACCTCCGGCCCTGTATAGACTATTGTGGGTTGAATAAAATCACCATCAGGGACCGCCATCCTCTTCCCTTAATGAGCACGGCTCTGGACGCCACTGCCCAAGCCACACTGTTTACCAAGCTGGACCTCCGCAGTGCATACAACCTCATCCGCATAAAGGAAGGAGAGGAGTGGAAAACCGCTTTCATTACACCCACTGGACATTATGAGTGCCTGGTCATGCCCTTCGGCCTCTGCAACAGCCCTGCCGTTTTCCAGCGTTTCATCACTGATGTCCTCCGTGACATGCTGGGTCGTTGGGTTTTTGTTTATTTGGACGACATCCTCATCTACTCCCGCACGGCCGAGGAACACACCCAGCATGTTCGAGCCGTTCTGTCACGCCTCCTGGAGCACGACTTATTCTGTAAACTGGAGAAGTGTGCTTTTCACCAGGAGTCCACCTCGTTCCTGGGATTCATCATCTCCTCCCAGGGCCTGCGCATGGACCCACAGGAGGTTCAGGCGGTCGCGCAGTGGCCACTACCCAAGACCCAGAAGCAGTTGCAGAGTTTTCTCGGGTTCAGCAACTTGTACCGCCGGTTTATCCGCAACTTCAGCGCCCTGGCGTCACCATTAACTTCCCTGACGAAAACAACCAATCAGCCTCGCCCTTTCCGCCTCTCCCCGGAGGCCGTTGCTGCCTTCCATGAGCTGGTCCGCCGCTTTGTAAGCGAGCCCATCCTCCTCCACCCGGACCTAACACGGCCTTTCGTTGTGGAGGTGGACGCCTCTGAGACGGGCGCGGGAGCCGTACTGTCACAACGTGGCCAGGACTCCAAACTCCATCCCTGCGCATTCTTTTCCCGGAAGTTCTCTCCTACCCAGCAGAACTATGGGGTCGGGGACCGGGAATTGTTGGCGATAAAGTGGGCCCTGGAGGAGTGGCGACAGTGGCTCCTGGGTACCCCCACTCCTTTTCTAATCTGGACTGATCATCAGAACCTCATCCATATTCAGACCGCTCGCCAACTCAACCCCCGTCAGGCCCGGTGGGCCCTCTTTTTCGAACCTTATAACTTTCACATCGCCTACCGCCCCGGCTCAAAGAACCTCAAGGCGGACGCCCTGTCCCGTCAACACACCCAGGATCCAAGGCCTCCTGAACCGAGGTCCATCCTCCCGACCGAACGGTTCTTGGCCGCCCTGCAATGGCCCCTGGAAGCCTCCATCCGGGCGGCTCTCCCGGCGGACCCGGCGCCCCCAGAGACGCCTCCTAACCGCCTTTACGTTCCGGCCGTGTGTCGACAGGAGGCCTTGAGGTGGGGACATAGTTCACGGCTCGCGGGACACCAAGGCCAGGCTCGTACCTTCCAGTTTCTCCGCCGGGCCCTGTGGTGGCCCTCTATGAGAAAGGACGTGCGTGAATACACCGCTGCATGTGACACTTGCGCCCGGTCTAAGTCCACCACCCAACCTGGAGCCGGGGAATTGCAACCGCTCCCTGTGCCTAAAAGGCCATGGTCGCACATAGGTGTGGACTTTGTCACGGGGCTTCCCGCTGTCGACCACCTGGACACCATCCTCACCATCACCGACCGCTTTTCGAAGGCTGTGCACTTAGTGGCTATGGCAGGGCTCCCCACGGCTAAGAAAACGGCGGAGCTCCTCCTCGATCATGTGGTGAGGCTCCACGGATTCCCCCAGGACGTGGTGTCTGACAGAGGGCCTCAGTTCATCTCACGTTTCTGGAAGGCTATCTGTCGGTTGGTGGGCGCTTCCGCCAGTCTGTCGTCAGGCTATCATCCCCAGACTAATGGTCAGACGGAGAGAGCAAACCAGCAGCTTGGGCGTTACTTATGCTGCTTCACCTCGTCTCAACCGTCCACCTGGCCTCGTTACCTCCTATGGGCGGAGCTCTCTCACAACCTCCAGACGTCCTCCGCCACGGGTCTATCGCCCTTCGAGACCTGCTACGGATACCAGCCCCCTCTTTTCGACCATCAGGTGCCGGAGGTGGAGGTTCCGGCGGCTCAGGATATGGTCCGCCGCTGCCGTCTCGCTTGGATCAGAGCTCGCGCCGCCATCACCCGGGCTAATACGGAGTACTCCCGACAACACCGCCGCCGCCACTGGCCCGGCCCTGTGTTCCAGCCTGGTGACCGGGTTTGGCTCTCTACCGCAAACCTCCGGTTTCCGGCTGGTTCCAGGACGCTGTCGCCTCGCTTTTTGGGGCCCTTCCCAGTCTGAGATGTCCTCGGTACGGTCGCTTACCGGCTGCGCCTCCCTTCCACACTTAAGGTGCACCCGGTATTCCACGTCTCACAGCTCAAGCTCCTCTCCATCCGCCTCCGGCCCGGGTGCC
The DNA here is from genome assembly GCA_006942095.1 of Nothobranchius kuhntae. Lineage (NCBI taxonomy): Eukaryota > Metazoa > Chordata > Actinopteri > Cyprinodontiformes > Nothobranchiidae > Nothobranchius > Nothobranchius kuhntae. The sequence goes on along the minus strand of SSNQ01000552.1, from coordinate 462,711 downwards.
GACGCCCCGAGATGTCGATGGGGACCCCGTCTACACCGTCCGCAAGATTCTGGACGCCCGCCGCTGGGGCCGTGGATGGCAGTATTTGGTGGACTGGCAGGGTTAGGGTCCGGAGGAGCGTAGCTGGGAGCCTGCCCGCTCGTTTCTGGATCCTTCCCTGTTGGCTGATTTCTGGTCTCGTCGCCCTGGGCCTTCTGGAGCCGTCCCTCGCGGGGGGGTCCTGTCATGAACTCCTCCTCTTAACCTCCTCTGCGGGCCGGGCTGGCGCTGCACTCCAGTTCCCAGCATGCCTGTCACCGACGCTTCCCGGTGACGTCATCCCGCTGAGCCTATTTAAGGACCTGTCACAGCGGAGCCGGCACTCAGTCATCATCTAACGATAGACGCCAAGCCATTCTAAGACCTAAGACACTAACTCTACGAACCATACGGGAAGAGAACTTCCCACGCTGCCACATATCAGTCTCCATCCACCATTCTCTCCGCGCCTGGGTCTCATAACCACTCCAGCTCAGCCCATCGAACCTGACACCCAGGAGTGCGGTGGAGAACTTATGATCCCAGCTTCCATCTGACTGAAAGTGCAAGGTCGATGATCAGTTCCAGGTAAAAACTAAAAACTCCTGATATTCTAACAGAAACACCTGTTGCTCCATCTCCGCTCTGCTCTCCAGTCTTTCTCATCTTCTCTAGAAGATCCTCCCACAACAATGTGATATTGTGTATCATTTGTTTTCAGGCTAAACTAACCCAAGAACTCTGCTGTCAGACTGACTGTGGCAGCTACAAATGGTCCAGGCTACCTACCATGACGCTTTGCAGGTGTGGTAAAAGTGATTTATGTTTATTCATCGTGTAATTTTCATTACAACCTTTTGAGTTTTAACATCATCTATGTTTTTGTTTTATAGCGGCGTGTGTTATTACTGTGAGCTTGGAGCTAGAGAACATCATGACATTCACAGAGGAGCTACTGGTTCTGGTCCAGTGACACTTGGTGGTGACGTGTGAACTGATTCACCTGGTAAATAACTTTTACATGAATATTGTTTCTGTGGTAACAAAAGTGAATTAACTAGTAACGTGCATTCCTGTAGGACACTCAGTGAAATATGGACGCTACACCATGAGGCAGGCACAAGTGAAGAGCTAGTCTGGCTGCACTCAGACTAGCTGTTAGCACATCAGTCCAGAATTTAGTTTTGGCAAGCCATTTTAACATTAAATCAATGATAGCAACTTTCAGTAAGAACGTTTATCCTAGGTCAAATAGTTTACTAACAAGTCATTGAAATTACAATTATTATCAGCTAAATTGTTACCAGTGAGAACTAAATGTAAGATTTTTCATAAAAACAACTGAGATTAAATGATAAACTCTAGTTGTAGATAGCTGTGTGTGTGTGTGTGTGTGTGTGTGTGTGTGTGTGTTTGTGTGTGTGTGTGTGTGTGTGTGTGTGTGTGTGTGTGTGTGCGCGCGCGCTTATGGTTTGCAAGACCTATTTGTCAGGTTACACACCAGCATTATGAAACCAATAGGTTTATGAGACCATTTTTGATGGTCTCGTAATTCGTGACTTTTAAAGTGTTGTAATCTTTGAAAAATATGAAAAGTAAACATTGTTAATATATTACTATAAACTTTGTAACATCATCTTATTTAGTTATTTCAGCAACTTAACCTTCCTTTAGTGTTTTATAGCCAATTAAAAAATTGGTTTCGTAAACCGTATCGTGTGTGTTGTGTACAATATCAGAGCCCCCTGCTGGTAGAAAACTGCATAGCAGGGCTGATACAACCGATACAACTTAGCACCTCAGCAGCAGGACTTCTCCTGGCCTAATACTGACTTCTCACTAAAAAATATAAATTGCCATAATTTCATCATCGAAGGACACAGAGTCACGAAAATGTTTGTGGTTGTTTGTCATCCACCCCTAAATGACAATCAATAATCAGATGATGATGTCATTAAGGCCCCACCCCCTCACAACAGAAAAAGTCATGTTTACTCTGAAAGCTCCCAGTTGTACCCTTTTGATCTAACCAATATGAATCACTGCCAAATAAAAGTTGACATGTTGGGCTCACTTAGCATCCAATACTGACAGGTGTTGAAAGAGGGCGGGGCTATGGCGAATTCAGGCGTAACACCATAGCAATACGTTTGCCTCTCATTTCCTCATTCCTCAACTTATCTGCAGGAAATTTTGCACGAGTGTGACTAATCTGACCTCAAACAAATAAGTATGCAAACATCCGGTGGGCGTCATCTATTTTTGAAATAGCGCCCCCTAGGACCATTGAAACAGTAAGCCCCAGGCCATGCTTTTACTGAGGATTATGAAAGTTGGTACACTTATGTAGTGTCTCAGAAACTACAAAAATGTCTATGAAGCCACTTTCCAAATCCGAAAGGAAGTCTGCCATTTTAGTCACATGACTATTTCTTCTTTTCTGTTTTGCACATGCTTAATTAGAGCTAACTTATCGTAGAGTTTTTGACCTACAGACTTCAAAATGACATATTTCACTCATAAGCCACTCGGGATCAAAAGTTGTGAAAAACGTTCTCAAAAGTATAACTGTGTAGGCGTGGATAAGCCTAAAATATTGACCCGTTGCCACGTCAGTGGGTGTGACCTATTCCTTTAAAATAGCAGGCCCCTAGGGCGATTAAAACTATCAGCCTCATGCCATGCTTTTACTGAGGATTATGAAACTTGGTACACGTATGTAGTGTCTGGCAGGTTTCAAAAGAGGGTGGGGCTTAAGGGGTATGGCGAATTTAGGCACCACACCATGGACTTACGTTTGCCTCTAATTTCGTCAATTCACATCTCATCTGTGCAAAATGTAATGTGATTTACACTAATCCAACCCCATACAGATAATTATACAAATTTTACATAGGCATGGCCTAGTTTTAATATAGTGCTCCCTAGTACCATCACAACAGTCAGCTCTATGTCATGCTTCGACTAAGGGTTATGAAATTTGGTACACTCATCATGTGTCTTGAGACTTACCAAAAAGTGTTTTCCAAACCCGGTCTCTCAGAGAGACTTGTCACTTAGAAAATGTTCCCTGATTATGAAACTTTGGCTGAATAGTGCTTGTTCCTGTCTCCAATGTGGCGACACATCCAGGAGCCGTCTGAGGAGAATCCCAGAATCTCACATTGTCTTCAGCTCATAAAGCACATCCTGAGTGTACGTCTTCTGAAATCGGTGGTCCACACTTTTATCACCTCAAGGCTGGATTACTCCAACTCCTGCTTATATGGCATCAGTAAAGCAGCTCTCTCTAGACTTCAGCTGGTCCAGAATTCAGCAGCTAGGTTGCTGACTGGAGCTGACAGAAGACAACACATTTCTCCAATTCTGAAATCTCTCCACTGGTTGCCCGTGCAGTTCAGGATAAACTTCAAAATTATGCTTCTCACTTACAAATCCTTGAACCATCAAGCTCCTCCATATCTGTGTGAACTTGTCCATTACTACAACCCGCCGCGTGCTCTCAGGTCTGAAGATAAGCTCCTCCTAGCTGTTCCCAATGCACGTTTAAAAAGCCGTGGAGAGAGGGCTTTCTCTGTCTGTGCACCGAAGCTGTGGAACNGGGCAGACCTGAATACAAAAACAGAAAACATAACTACAACTGTATTTGATATAGCACCTTCTAGAGTCCCAGAACCCCCCAAAGCACTTTACAACACAATCAGTCATTCACCCATTCACACACACATTCACACCCTGGGGGTGATGAGCTACCTTGTAGCCACAGCTGCCCTGGGGCGCACCAACAGAGGAGAGTCTGCCGTACACAGGCACCACCGGTTCCTCCGACCACCACCAGAAGGCAAGGTGGGTTAAGTGTCTTGCCCAAGGACACAGCGACAGACCGAGCGGGGCTCGAACCTGCAACATTCCGATTACGGGGCGGGCACTTTACTCCTGTTCCACAGTCGCCCATATCTAGAAGACTGGGAGAATAAACTAAACCATGAACATGGACTGACTTAGAAACTACAGATCTAAATAAGACATTTAAGAAAAGGGGAGACATCAAAGGGCAGAGGAGTGGTTTAAAGTAACTGGCTGGGGATGAATAAGAAGGCTAAATAAATCTGTTGACATTCACTTACATTGTTCATGCTAAGCTAAAGCTAAGTTGGAAACAAGTCCCATCATCCAGGAAGGAGTCCGCTGACGTAGTTCAGGAAGGTTCCTGAAGCAGTACTGAATCAGCGGCATCCCAAACCATAACTGGGACGCAGTACTGGTGGAGACCTGGACGGATGGACATTAAGCGTTCTATTTTATATTTCACATTCCTATTTACACTAAAACATGTTTACATTTAACATATTAAAGCTTCAGCAACACTTTACAATAAAGGTCCCTTTATTAACGTTACTTAGTGCATTTTTAAACATTAGCAAACTATTTAATAAAGTATTAACAGCCACTTAAAGAGACAATACGTAGTTTTTACCATTAATCTCTGGAAATACCCATTGAAATGTTGTTGAAAACAAATAAAATCATGCCCAGTCTTATCAGAAATGTTGGCAGCTTTGTAAAAGATAACCATAAAACCAGGCCTAAAGTACATAGGGGCATAGGGGTGTCTCTGGGGCATGCCACATAAGACACCATGTTTCCCTCTGGTTGGCTCGGGGTCCTGCGCCTGTCCATGACATCACACTAGATGATTTGCTTTCTGTACGACCTGCGGAAGTTGTGTTACCACGTTCACAGACTTTTAGTAAGTAAGAAACACTAATTTAATAACAAAACTGCTAAACTCATTCCAAAACCTATGTGAAAGAACAGAATTGAAAAAGAGATGCAATATATTTGGCCAAGTGGCGCTGTCATAGTTTGACGTCACTGGGCAGATCTGGAAAACTACAATGGCAGAAAACTACCAACGTCATTATGTTCTCTCGATGGAACTAACTGAAGGACCATCAAAGTTTGATGAGTCATGCTGAGGTTACATGCTTTCTGCTCCACAGGTAACATTTCCCGTAAAGTTTTTTGAACTAGCGACAGTCGCAGTGTAAAACTTCCCTAAATGCATGTATGTACTGTATATATCGCCATCTATCACCAGGAAACGGCACAGTGCCACTTTAACAATGTCATGGTATGCATTACTAAAGCATAACACCCCCGTCGCCTTGTCCTAACCTTAAAGACACTCAGTTATCAACATCGGGAATGTTAATAAAAGGCACTCTTATTGTAAAGTGTTATCAACGCTTCTCCTAAAGAATGTTGAATCTTCATGTAACACATTGAAACCTCCAGATTATATGTAGGATATTTTAAAAATCCTTCTTACATGAAACCAGTTAAAACTTCCTGCTTACATCAAGTGAGAGTTTGGTCATGGGAAGAACAAGAACTAACTTCGGTCTATATTCATCTGATTGACTTGAGTTCTTTCACCCTTCAGGTACTTCTAAAACTCTGACATTGGATGGTTCTGAGTCTCAGACACTGCTGCCCAACCTCACACCGGGGGTCACCTACCAGGTTACCATTGTTGCTCTTGAAGGCCGAAGGGAAAGTAAGCCTGGATCGGACAGCGTTACCACAGGTAACAAGCTATTTAGAAGCTATTTTAAAGCTCATCAGGAGAATGCCAAGAGTGTATAAAGCAGCAATCAAAGCAAAGAGTGGCTTTTTTGAAGAAAACAGGTTATAAAACATGTTTTGAGTTAGTTCACCTTTTTTGGTTAAGTACATAACTCCACATGTTCATTCATAGTTTTGATGTCTTCAGGGAGAATCTACCAATGGTCATGAAAATAATGACAACACATTAAATGATAAGGTGTGTGTGTTTGTGTGTGCGTGTTCTGGTCATGTTATATACATATATTTTAGTAACACAATGAATGAGTAGGTGTTCTACCTGGCCTGTTAAAGACCTATTCAGCTATAGCTATACTTACTTCCTGTACTTGGCTCGTTTACTAGTTATGTCACTCGCACATCGGCCCGGCCCGGTTTGGGCTGGGTGGCATTGGGTCCAGGCCCTGCACTGGTAAGGTTTGTTCACACACACTTTTCAGGTACGTGGGTGGGGCAAAAGGCGCATGGAAAAGTCTGTGGTGACTCGCTTAAAGGTATGGCAGAGGATGTTTCTGATTTTCAGGAAAGAACAGCCCTATCCATGCTTTGAAAAAATGTGCATGAGCGAGAATGCCCAGTTATCCTCATCCATTCTCTGTTCACAAGTATCTCTCGGCCTTGCAGCTAACTTCTTCTAGCAATAATCTGAAATTAATTTCTCCAAAGAGCATTCTGAACTTTAGCTTACCTGACGAACAGAAACCCAGTGACAGAGGCGTCTGTGAGGAGCTCAACCTTCGATTTCAGCCATCGTTGAAAAGAGTCTCCTAAAAATCTCAGGTCTTATTTTTCACTTTGGAGGCCTTTCTCTCCATATCATAGACTTCAAAGACAGGTTTTCTCTGATAACTCTCAGCCATTTTCAAAAGTACCCGGTGAGAATGTTGAGGAATGAAGGTGTAACGCTTTACACATAAACAGGATGCACAGGAAGTGAACATTAAACCAGGAATGAGCGCGTACGATGACAGCCTTGCATGAAAGCTTCACCAGAATGATTGACAGTTATGTGGACCAATGATTCAGATGATCCACCCAGAAGAAAAAGATCCTCCGCTATACCCTTAAATTAAACTAAGGCGGCCATGAGCAGTGTTGCTTTTGGAGACTCTGACTCTGATATTGCATTCAGACTGCTGAGTCTGTCCTTCCATGGGGCAACTCAAGCATCGGCAAGTGTGTGTGCTCTAGGAGTTGTATCAACTAGTCGACTAGTCGACTTCACTGCTCTGTAGTGACTTTTATGCCTTTCATAGACTAGTCGCTGTCACGTGATAATGACTGACAAGATGCAGTCCTCGGAAAAGACAGTAGATGACGAGCCCCTGCGCGTCGGGAGGCGACACACTGAGCCAGAGCGTCGGTATCTGACGCCCGCGGTAAAACGGACATTTGACCGAAATGTGACCTTTACCCTCTTGCAATTTAACCTTCCCCTCACCCCCATCCTAACCTTAACCAGCTTGCGCATGCAAAGCTCTGATCATTGACGCGCTCCAGACATCTGTGTCCTGAGCACGGCCACAGCAACATTATCAAATAAGGTGTTGCCACCTCAAAAACAGATTTAACACGTGATCGTTTGTGTCGGCTTATTCCCTTTTATGTTTTCTGTCTTTTGCCATGCCCTTTAGGCCCCCTACCGGGAGTGGCTGGTCTGTGGGTCTCCGGAGGCAGCAGACAGGTACCGGATAGCCAAGCGGGGTGCAGCAGTGGCAGTTGCTGAGGCAAAATCTCGGGCGTGGGAGGAGTTTGGTGAGGCCATGGAGAAAGACTATCGATCGGCTCCAAAGAGGTTCTGGCAAACTGTCCGGCGCCTCAGGAGAGGAAGGCAGCAACTCGCTCACACTGTTTACAGTGGGGATGGGGAGCTGCTGACGTCAAATGAGGCTATAGTCGGACGGTGGAAGGAATACTTTGAGGAGCTCCTCAATACCACCTATGCGCATTCTGAGGAGGAACCAGAGCCGGGAGACCTGGGGATGGACTGTCCAATCTCTGGGGCAGAAGTTGCTGAGGTAGTCAAACAACTACACAGCGGCGGAGCCCTGGGGGCGGATGAGATTCGTCCTAGGTATCTCAAGGCTATGGATGTTGTAGGGCTGTCATGGTTGACACGTCTCT
>SSNQ01000552.1:426336-443507 GCA_006942095.1 Nothobranchius kuhntae | reverse complement strand
GAGGCACAGAGGATCGCCCCGGGGGGCCACAACCAGCAGCCGGCAGAGTCCCAGGAGATTTCGGCGGCAAGCCCACAGGCCCGCCCGCAGCCTCCCACCCCCTAGCAGGCCGAGCCCGGGACCCAATGACCCAGGACCCAGGGGCGACCACCCCCCGCTGGGGACCCAGCAGAGCCCAGGGACCCAGACCCCACCAGGCAGCCACCGGGATTGGTCAGGCAGATGCCAAAAATCTTAAACTCCCTGACCCGGGAGCCACGACCCAGGCTGACCAAGGCACCGCACACCACACCAGGTGTGACAGGGGGAGGGGAGACGAAGATCCATATCATCAAAAGAAGTCCCAGGAGAGGGGAGGAGTCAAAGGCCCCACCTGACATATACAGTCATACACAAACACAGTCACACACTCCCTCCCTCATGCTCACACATACACATACAACCAAAGATTTACAAAAATGCACGCCGGACACCCACTCATGGTCCCCATACACACCCTATTCACTCTGGTCCCGGTACTGCTGCACATGGGATACAACCATCACCGGTTACCAGAGTTTGACCCTTTCTGCTGGGGTGCTGATGAGCAGGCTCCCCCGCCCAATGCTGAGCACAGCAACCTACCACCCCAGACCCCAACCAGACAGCCAGATGTCTCTCCTAGCCTCCAGCCCCAGGAAGCCAAGCGACAACAGAGGTGTGCCAAGACCCCTAGTCTCCCTCCGTCTGCTCCAATATGGTGTTAGTGAGTGTTGATGAGGTGTATTTGTGGCTGTGGTGAGCAGGCAGTGCGGGCATTGTCTGGCCTATGCCAGCTGATGCCACCGCACCACCCCACTTGCACCCACAGCCCTCAGTGTCTAAGTGCAGTTTAAAATTGGAAGTGGGCACCGGCACTTGGGATGAGGCTGAGAAATCCCCTTGCCAAGTGCCGTTGGATGTGCTCACTCCCAAGGCCCTAAGTGTGTGTTTGCATGGAATGTCGTTGGCGGAAGTGTTTAATGTGCAAATAAAATTGGGGGCAGGTTGCCACAGGACTATGGAAATGGGGTCCATACCCGCACTCCCTGACTTGTCCACCCCCCAAGGTCCTATGTGCATGTTTGTGCAATGATGTGAGGGAGCAGGAGGAGAGAAATGTGTGGGGATGGGGAGGAATGTCTGGTTGAGCTTAGCCCTCCAGGGAGCCAGCTCCCCCACTGGCCCCAATAGGCACCTCTGTTGTCAAAATGCCACCCAGAGCATGGAGACCCCAGCCCATCCTGCCAGGGCCCAAAGCAGCAGCATCACAGACCCTCACAGAGTCCGAGGGCACCAACCCAGCCCCACCCCAGCAGAATATCTACGTCCATCCCTGCATTTGCGCAGCTTCCGGACTTTAAAAGACATAGGACATCCAGGTAAGGTTGAGTCCTCCCCTTCCTGGACTTCCCCCTCCCCTGTGATGGGACAGCAGAGGAGCCAAGGTCTACCCGAGGCCCCTGAACCCGAGTCAGGCACTACTGCATGTTCGTTGCTTCTCTTCTCAGAAGGACAACGACATCTTCTGGGCTCAGAAGCAGCTGCTTAACTTGCAGAGTCGGCTATTTTCACACTTTGCTGTGCTGAGTGAACTTTTTGGCAGCGGTGCCCTCTATTGGTTGGTAGATAAATTCAGTGTTGTGCCCGTCAAAAAACTTTTGATAATTTTTATTTAAAATGTAACCTTTTTAGGAAATATGGTACCTTCATTCTGCACACCTCTAAACGCCCAGTAGAGCTTTTTATTAAATTGTTCCATATTCAACCTTTAAGTCCTGGGCCCTGGAACATTCCCTGATGTTTTTGTCACAGAACGAGTCAGAGGTGTCTCAGTACAGAACAGGACCAGTTTTAACGAGGGACGTCCAATGTTATAAATCCATTACCATCCAATACCAATAATATTGGCCGTTATTGGTATTAAATTTTAATGTAGAAAAATAGGATACGAGGATCAGCACCTCCAAATCTGAGGCCATGGTTCTCGACCGGAAAATTCCTCCCCCAAGTGGAGGAATTTAAGTATCTCTGGGTCTTGTTCACGAGTGAGGGAGCGGGAGACCGACAAGCGGATTGAGGCAGCGTCTGCAGTGATGTGGACGCTGAGCTGATCTGTCGTGGTTAAGAGGGAACTGAGCCAGAAAGCAAGTCTCTCAATTTACTGGTCGATCTACTTCCCAATCCTCACCTATGGTCATGAGCTTTGGGTGATGACTGTAGAACGAGATCGTGGATACAAGCGTGGATATGATCTTCCTTCACAGGGTGGCCAGGCTCAGCCTTAGGGATAGGGCAAGAAACTTATACATCCAGGAGGGACTCAGAGTGGAGCTTACAATGCCTTGAATGGTTCACCTCAATCTTATCTGCCTGAGCTGTTGACTCCATATACACCCATACGTTCCCTTTGACCAGCTGATCACCAGCTACTGGTTGTTCCGAAGGTCTGCTATAAATCACGGAGGGAGCGTGCCTTTCCTCATGCTGCACCCAAACTCTGGAACTCCTTACCCATCCAAGTACATTTGGCTCCATCCCTCAGTAGGTTCACGTCTGCTCGACACATTTTTCCAGCATCGCCTACCCTACATGATCTACCTCAGTAAAAACTGTAGGACTCCCATCTGGCCTCACTGCACGTCTTAGGGCTGTTTTACTTTTCCCACTTAGTTTAACTCTGATTCATTGCTCTTTTATTTGCATCTTGGAAACTTTTTTGGTTTTATTGGTGCCGTTTTTAGCGGGTTTGTTCCAGTTTTTCCCTTTCCTGCCATAATGATTTTACTTCTTCTCCCTTTAATCCTTTTAATCATGTATAATCATTATAATCATTTTATGTTCTGTTGTATATGCTTCACCTTTATGCTGTTTAATTATCCCTCCGTTTTTTGCTATTTGTCGGTTGTTGTGTTTGAGCCTTTGGCTTTTTATGTGCAGCACTTTGGTTAGCTGACATGCAATTTTAAACTGTGCTTTAAGTTAAATGGCATGGTATGATATACCATATACATTATACTGGTCAGACTCTTCAACTACTTCTCTCACTCAAGATGTGAAAATATAACAGAACTGAGGTAGGATTCTGAGATGTTTTAGTTTATTTGGCACAACTTGTGGAATGCCCTGTATAGTGAACGTATGCTGTCCTCACAGCATGTAGCTACATGTGAAAAAACACACTCCTCGATGTCAGGTAAGTTTATTGACAGGGATGAAGGAGCCATGCAGCGACATGTAAAAGCTACATGGGATAAGGCTGGCCAACATAGCCTGATGCAGTGCGGCTCAGCGTGCAGATTAACAACGTATAGCATTACAGCAACAGCTTAACAAATGTGAACAAAAGGTGTACTTACAGATACAAGTCGAACAGTGAAATCAGTACATGGCAGCACGAATGTAACGGGAGGCACTCAACACTGACCCCCATTGGTCACAGGTACACTCTGAAACATGTAGCTAACAAACAACCGTAACCGAGCGTCCCAGAGAGACTAGAGAAGAGGGAGAGTTGTGTTTGCTCAAGAAAGGTTGATAGCCATGAACTCTCAGAAAATATCATACACAAATCTCCCAACAAGGGCTCAACACCCCAAAAAATAAATAAATAACAGAACTCAAAGTTTTTAGGCAACAACAGTCAATGATAAGTGACAAAATTCTTAAAACAGTCCGGCGGTTTAACAGACCTTCCCGCACATGAAACAGTCTGAGATGACTCAGTCTCCATCACCTCTGTTACCGCGTCCCCCAGCCGTGAGGATGCGTCCAGCATGGGACACTAACGGACACCTGAGGGTGGAACAGGAATCAATCCCAAGGTGTATGGTTTCAACCGATTGTAATGAACCACTTGAAGGGGCCCCCTATCAACAAAGGGGTCACTGATGCAATACACATGACCCGCTACCCCTTCTGAGTCCAACACAGCCATGACCTTGAAGGGACCCCTCCAATGGGGAGCCAGTTTCTTCCTATCCTCCCGAGGGTTATGAAGCCACACGAGGTCCCCCGTCGAGTACGGCTGATGGCGGGTACTTGTGTCATGATAAAGTTTTTGTTTCTCATGAGCCACTGCTGCATTTTGCCTTGTGTTTACAAAGGCCACCTCCAACCGATCCCTCATAGCCGACACAAAGTCCGCATGTGACAGGGGAAGATCAGAGGGCACTGCCAGCACATCCACCGGAACACGAGCCTCCCTACCATGGACCAGATAGTAAGGAGTGTACTCTGTGCTTGCATGCACGGACGTGTTGTACGCAAAAGCTACCTGCTTCAAATAATTGTCCCACTCAACCCCCACAGGACAACAATGACTCAGGTGATCAATGAGCGTATGGTTAAACTGTTCCACCATACATCTGACTTGGGATTGTATGGCTCAGTATGTGTCATTTCAATATCCAGTAATGAACACAGTTGTTGTATTATCTCAGCTTCAAACTGTCTACCCTGGTCACTGAGAATAGTCTCAGGGATGCCATGCAATAATGTATAGTCTTCAAACAAACACTGAGCCACAGAGTGAGCAGTTTGGTCCAATAGAGGTTACAGGTTAACAAATTTAGAGAAATAATCTAGCACATATCTACTCCCTTTCGATGTCACCGGGAGTTCCAGAATGTCCATAGCAACCCTCTCAAAAGGGCGAACAGACTTGAAACCCCCCATCGGGGCATGATGTTTCGGCACAGGACTCTTGCGGGTCTGACATGGCACACACTGCTCGCACCACTGGCGAATGTATTTGAGCATAGATGGCCAGTAACAGAGGCGTCTAGCCCACTCCCACACTTTTTCAGCAGAAAAATGTGCTGCTACTGGACCGCCGTGAAACTGATACAGAATGTCAGGGACCAGGGATGCAGGTACGACCACCTCATACAATGCTTCCCCTGCCGGAGAAGAGTTCACAGTTCGGAACAACAATCCATTCACCAATGACAACCTCAGGAACTCAGTCCACAGCTTTCAGAGCAACTGGGAGCCACACCTCACTTGTCCCCGGGGTGGACGGGAACTTCCCTGTTCTAACCAGTTCAACACCACCCTGATTCCGGGGTAATTCTGTTGTTGCACTGCTAAGGCCCCCATGTCACTCAATAACCCTGTCAGTTGCATGCCTTCTTCCTTAGATTCAGCGTGTCGGGAGACCGAGCATGGTGGACCCGAGACATTGGACTGGAAAGGTGTGTCTACCACATTCACCATTGCAGTAGCACTGTCCACATCCCACATGTGAGTGGGGCCCTTTGGGGGTCTTGGTGGTGGCCATGGGTTGCTGCCTGGCAGCTGCATTGCCCCTGAGTAGGTCTGGGTGGGGGCCTGGGGGCTTGGGGTGTGGGGGTGGCCGGCCCCGTGTGGGGACCTGGGCAGGGCCTTGGGGGTCGGGTCCTGACATGCATGCTGCCAGAAAGAAGGCAGGAACATGCCGCAGTGCCTGGCCTGGGCTCAGGGGCCTCGGGTAGGCCTTGGCTCCTCTGCAGTCCCATCACAGGGGGAGGATGTCCAGGAGCAGGAGGACCCAACCTTACCTGGATGTCCTATGTCTTATACATTCTGGAAGCTGTGCAAATGCAGGGATGGAAGTAGATATTCTGCTGGGGTGGAGCTGTGTTGGTGCCCTCGGACTCCGTGGAGCTCTGCGATGCTGCTGCTTTGGGCCCTGGCAAGATGGGCTGGGGTCTCCATGCCTTGGGTGGCATTTTGGCAACGGAGGTGCCTATTGGGGCCAGTGGGGGAGCTGGCTCCCTGGAGGGCCTAGGCCATCCAGCCATTCCTTCCCATCCCTGCACATTTTTCTCCTCCTGCTCCCTCACATCATCGCACAAACATGCACATAGGACCTTGGGGGGTGGACAAGTCAGGGGGTGCGGGTATGGACCCCATTTCCGCATTCCTGTGGCAGCCTGCCCCCCAATTTTATTTGCACATTAAACATTTCCACCAACAACATTCCGGACAAACACATACTTAGAGCCTTGGGAGTGAGCACATTCAACGGCATTTGGCAAGGGGATCTTTCAGCCTCATCCCAAGTGCCGGTGCTCACTTCCAATTTTAAACTGCACTTAGACACAGAGGGCTGTGGGGGTGGTGTGGTGGCATCATCTGATGGCATCAGCTGGCATAGGCCAGATGATGCCTGCACTGCCCGCTCACCACAGCCACGAATACACCTCATCAACATGCACCAACACAGAATTGGTGCAGGCCGAGGGAGACTAGGAGCCTTAGCACACCTCTGTTGTCGCTTGGCTTCCCAGGGCAGGAGGCTAGGAGGGGGGTTCTGGCCGTCTGGCTGTGGTCTGGGGTGGTGGGTTGCTTTGCTCAGCATTGAGTGGGGGAGTCTGTTCGTCAGCACCCCAGCAAAAAGGGTCGAACTCTGGGAACTGGTGATGGTTGTACCCTTTGTGCAGCATTACCGGGACCAGAGTGAATAGGGTGTGTATGGGGAGCATGAGTGGGTGTCTGGCCTGCATTTTTGTAAGTCTTTGGTTGTATGTGTATGTGTGAGCATGAGGGAGGGAGTGTGTGACTGTGTTTGTGTATGACTGTATATATCAGGTGGAGCATTTGACACCACCCTTCTCATGGGACTTTTTTTGCTGCTATACATCTTCACCTCCCCTCCCCCTGCCACACCTGGTGTGGAATGTGGTGCCATGGTCTGCCTGAGTGTTCGCGGCTCCCGGATCACGGGTTTAAGGTTTTTGGCATCTGCCTGATTAATCCCGGTGGCTGCCTGGTGGGATCTGAGTCCCTGGTCCCTGGCGGGGCTGGTCGCCCCTGGGTCCCGGGTCGCTGGGTTCCAGGCTCGGCCGGCTTGGGGGTGGGAGGCTGCGGGCAGACCTGTGGGCTTGCCTTCCGCTGATATTCCCCGGGACTCTGCCGGCTGCTGGTTGTCACCCCCCAGGGCAATCCTCTGTGCCTCTCGAGGGGGGCAGGGGCTTTTCTGGTCGCAGTCTCCCTGGGGTCCCTGCGCTCTGGGGCAGCTCTTGGATCTCTGAAACTTGGAGCTCCTTCCATCTCCTATGCATTTTTGGGGGGCAGATCTGTGGTCCCTCACACTCTCTATTGGATGCTTCTATAGAGAAACCTTACATATACAAGCGCAGGTACGCACACAGGTGCTCACATGGTGCTCTCATAAGTATGGACTTGGGCACATTCAACACACGTCTTAAGGCTGTGGTTGGCACTTAATGCACTGTGCTTTATTATCGTGATTTTTCAGTAAAACAATGTTGATTATATATTTCTTCGTCAAGTTGACGCAGTGATAGTTTGCTCCTGTTGTATTGTTGTTTGTCCCTTTTCTTTTTCTTTCTCCTTCTGCAGGTCCAGAAGCAGACTCTTGTTCATCATTGATTGTTTATCTCTGTGGAACCGCCCCCCCCCCCCCCCCCCCCCCCCCCCCCCCTCCCCTCCCCCCAAAAGCACTGTCCACATCCCGATTGGGGCACCTTGAGAGCACGTCTGCATTTGTATACTGTTGTCCCTCTTTGTGCTGCAACACCCAGTTGTAAGGATCCAACTCTAGGATCAACCAAGCTCTCTTCCCCTTGGATCTTTATCAATAGCTAAACCTTGAAGCCCCAATACAGGTTTGTGGTCCATTATTACGGTGAATGCGGTGGACCCAATGTAGTGTCTGAACTGTCGAACGGCCCATACTACTGCCCACAGCTCTTTGTCAAACGTGGATCAGCGTTTCTGGGTGCTAGTCAACGACTGGCTAGCATACACCCCTACTCTTTCAAGCCCACCTTTATCCTGAGCCAATATCGCTCCCACAGCTTCCATAGAGGCATTCGTGTACACTTTAAAAGGAATGGTCATGTACGGCATGGCCACCACCGGGGCCGATGAGAGCACTGACTTTAAATACTCAAATGCCACATCACAGTCCTTGTTCCATTCAAACGAAACACCTTTACATCTTAACTATTGCAGTGGAGCAGCACGATGAGCAAAGTCTTTGACAAATCGCTGATAGTAAGAGCATAAACCAAGAAAAGCTCTCACCTCAGTGGGCGACTGTAGCTTGGGACAGGTTTTTACCTTGTCCGTGTTCCTGGGGTCTGGCTGTTGACCGTGACAGGAGACTACATGGACCAAGAATACCACATGATCTCTGGCCAAGTAGCATTTACGAGGGTTAAGCCTCAGACCCATGGCCCGGATTTGAGAGAACACCTCTCGCAACCTGGCTACATGTTCTTCGAAAGTAGGGCTGAATTAGCCTAGTGAACTAGACCAAATTCTTGCTTTGCAAAGTTTGGTCTAGGCATGCTCCATTGGAACCTCAGCAGCTCCTACCAGGACTCTGGCTAGCCAATCACAACTCTCTAGAGGGGTTTCAAACACATAAAGAGCTGTGATTGGTCCATAATGCTGGGCCAATCATAGTGCTCTATCTGCTTAGTGAACAAATCACAGAGCTTTATCCGCTTTGTGGGCCAATCAGGGCACTCTATATGCCTGGTGGGTGGGATGATGCAACAGAGTGAAACAAGAGTATGTCACATTCATTGTCCAGTGGAATGCGGAGATCATTTGAAAGACAACGGTAGAACCCGTCCCACAACCGAGAGCCGTCTAAATACACCATACACATGTGCCACAGGAACCCCCGCAAAATCAGCTCCACCATGCGCTGGAATGTGGCAGGTGAGTTGGTGAGACCCACAGGCATAGTCTTCCACTGGTACAGCCCCCAGCCAGTGGTGAAAGCAGTTTTTGGGTGGTCCTCCTCGGCCACATCAATTTGCCAGTAGCCATTAGAAAAATCCAAAGTATCAAACCAACGGGACCTCATCAAAGAATCTAGTGTATCATCCACTAGAGGCAAAGAATGACAATCTTTTACAGTGACACTGTTCAACCGTTGATAGTCCATACAGAACCTCTAGTCACCTTTTTTTTCTTTCTTTTTTTTTTTTTTTACCAAAACAACCGGAGAGGTCTAGGGGCTACAACTCTCTTCAATCAACCCATCCGCCAACAGGGCGGTTACCTGTCTGTCTATTTCCTCCCTCTTTTCAGGCGAGGTCTGGTAAGCCCGCTGTTTCAAGGGCACCGATGTTAATGCTGTGTGTAATAAGGGTGCACTTGCCCGTCACTGCTTTAGATTGGCTAAAAATGGTAAATGGCCTGTATTTGATATAGCGCCTTCTAGAGTCCTGGAACCCCTCAAGGCGCTTTACAACACAATCAGTCATTCACCCATTCACACACACTTTCACACACTGGTGGGGATGAGCTACAATGTAGCCACAGCTGCCCTGGGGCGCACTGACAGAGGCGAGGCTGCCGAGCACTGGCGCCACCGGTCCCGCCGACCACCACCAGCAGGCAACGTGGGTTAAGTGTCTTGCCCAAGTACACAACGACAGCGACAGACTGAGGGGGCTCGAACCTGCAACCTTCCGATTACGGGGCGAGCACTTAACTCCTGTGCCACCGTCGCCCCATATTCAGTTAGCAGTGCTTCCAACTGTCCCATTTGTAATGGGCTGGCGGAAGAATCCATCAGCAACATGGGGGGGGGGTGTCTGTCAGTACCACGGAAGGCACCGTTTTCATAATGGGTTCACTACATCCCGCTCCTCTACAGAAAATAACTCCAAGATGCGTGCCTTCTCGTAGCATCACCTCTTGCCTGGTAGGATTAAGCAGCTGAGCCATAGTAACGCCCTTTTGTACCGAAGTGAGAGTATGAGCCACCACACACTCACTCTTACTCTGAGGATTGGGTTCTAGGTACCTGACGAATGTGGGGAGTTGTCCAATTGGCCCCAAAGGAGAGACGTGCACTAGGGCCAGCATCTCACTAAGTGGTGGTCCCGCTTAGCATTTAGCTGTTGGCAGCACCTTCAAAATAACAGTCCCGCAAAAGTGGGTTGCACAACTAAAAAACGAAGAATCTTCACCCTAAAGCTTCTCTTATCTGAAGATCTTAATAAATGTTTTGTCAGTGCAATATGCAGAAAAAGAAAATATACATTACTAACTAATACACACATCTTAATGTCACCT
This sequence comes from Nothobranchius kuhntae, assembly GCA_006942095.1. NCBI lineage: Eukaryota > Metazoa > Chordata > Actinopteri > Cyprinodontiformes > Nothobranchiidae > Nothobranchius > Nothobranchius kuhntae. The sequence goes on along the minus strand of SSNQ01000552.1, from coordinate 433,442 downwards.
TTAGGGAGAATGAGTTTCAGCTGCTATTGGAGAAAAAATAAAGATGGTACTTTTCCTGTTACTAACTTAAAATGAAGCAGTTGTTATTTTGCAAAGATTTTTTTAAAAGAAAGCATGATAGGAGAAATGTGACTTTGGTAACCCAAAATGTTTTAGATTTTTGATTGGGGGGGGGGGGGGGGGTGAGACACTTACACTATCTCATTGTTTTATATTAGTATTAGAAATTAAGTCGATGACATCTCGGATATTGGTAAAAAAAAAGTCAATATTGAGCATTTTAACCCTTTAGTGTTCAAATATGGATACTAAAAAAATGACAAAATAAAATAAACATGAATTTTGAATAATAGAGAACATTATAAGGCTCTTTAGAATAATCTAGCACATTTTAGAACATTTTCACTGTAGACTAATACAGATTATATCACAATTATTGTACAATATAGTATATTTTTCATAAACACAGGTTACTGTAGAATATTTTTGAAACAACATTTCTGATCATTATAGAATATTAGAATGTTTTAGAATGTTATATATTAAGGATATGCCTCAAAGACATGTTCCTCGTTTTCATCATCATTAGTGAAGCTTGATCCCTGATGACTGGCTGGGTAAAATCCTGTAAGAGTCCATGAAAAGGCACACTGACACCATGTATGATGTGAGTGGATGTGTCTGAAAATAGACATTGGCCCTATAAAAAGGTAAAATAAGAACTTTGGTACCAACAGGCTGATAGAAACCCTAACCCTTCAATAATTTAATTGGATCAAATTACTTATATTTGTGGATCTAAATTTATGTTTTTCCAGTAACTACAGTTTCACAACAAAACACAAAAACAAATGGGTGTTTTTTGTATTCATAATGCTCAAAATGAATTTGCAAACACAGTTTTAAGTCGAGTTTTGAGTCCTGGATAAATTGTTTCAGATGTACTATCTTTATTCTAAATCCTGTTTTGGTTTTTAGGTTTTCCTCAGACGCCAGAGTGGCAGACTGGAGTTCTTCCGCAACTGGAAAAACTACACAGCTGGTTTTGGGGACATGAATGATGAATTTTGGCTTGGTGAGTTCTGAGAGCTGAAGGGGGTCCACTGTGTTTAAGGGGTACTTGTCTCAGAATCCTTCTGAGGTTTGGTTTGGAATGATAACGTAGAGGTTGTAGTTTTGTGAAGAAGACGTTTTATTTGGAATTGAACTTTATTACATGACAATTTGCTCACATCTATTTCAGGACAGACTTTTGAAGATTTAGTTTTCCATATCCTGGGGGACGGGATAGATAATTTAATAGAGGCCAGACTTGATTAAAAATTGTATCTAATTAATCAGTGTTACATCCCCGACAGGATGTTAAAATGTGAAGGAGGGGATAACATAAGAAATGCGACAGTGGAGTTGGGTTTAATTGTTCTAAAAGGTTCTAAAAACAAGTGCAAACAGATGGAGAGCATTATTAAAATAATGCCGAACAAACAAAATCAAGACTAAAAGGTTAACATATGAAGGGCGAATTATCAACATTAAAACACCGAAACAGAAGGTGCTTTAAAAACACAAGTTGATAATAAAACCGACACGCTACGAAAACGCAGAGTGTTTTAAAATCCAATGCCAATGCCAGCCTATCCATGCTTAAGGTCCGTCAAGGGGGTAGGAAATCCAGCTAGTGGCCAGCCTAGGCACGCTAATGGCTAGCCTCTCCAATGCTAAAACCAGCACGTCCAGGCTAACGCAAGCCTATCCATGCTAATAGACAGCAGAGGGAGTGTTTGAACCAGTCAATGACCAGCCGAGGGCTGCTAGTCCCTAGCGTATCTATTAGTAACGCCGGTAAAGGTACTATTCCTCAGTAAGTAGCGCCAGCCTCTCAGTTACTGGTGCCAGCTTATCATTAACCAGATCAGTAGTTTGCTTCAGAATTTATATAGCCTCCTGCTGCTGGGCAGTAGCCTTAATTCTGGCCCCCATACCACACCATAAAACGAGGCCTGGAGGACAGCAGAACCCCTGCACTGCTGCCTCCTAGACTGCTGAATGCACAGCCTTTTTATCCCAGGTATGGGTCATCAACAGGATTCAGCTCAGCTGTGCTCCTCAGCTGCCTAGAAGAGAGGAGGGGGAGGGGTGGTGTCAGGCTTGATCACCAGGGCTGGGTGATCTTGGCTCCTGCATCTCACTGGCCGGGCTGGTAGTCAAAACAATCATAGACTGTAATTAATTAATCTTGACTAATCACATTTTAATCGTTCAAGAAATATTGCCCCAGTTTGAATTTTTTTTTCTTATAAAAAATAAATTTTTTGAGGCACAGATGACAGACGCACACTTTAATAAGTATATTTATGTAACCACAAGGTCAGTTTGATTACTTTGGCCTTATTGCAAAGGTAACCATTGTGGGATTTGTTGGGATAAGTAAACATTAGTATATGATATCGATACACAGGGCAGACATTTTGATGCTAAACCTTTTCAGTCCCTGATTGGGGGGAGCTCGGGCTCAAGCGGTAATTTTTAATGCATTGTTTTGTTCTAATTAATTAAATGCAAATAAAATGTTAAATTTGGGCTGCATAGTGGTGCAGTTGTTAGCACTGTTGCCTCGCAGCACGAAGGTTGCAGGTTCGAAACTCGGCTGCGGCTTTTCTGCGTGGAGTTGCTTGTTCTCCCCATGCATGCGTGGGTTTCCTCCTGGTACTCCGGTTTCCCCCACAGGTCACAACATGCCCTATAGGTCATAAATTGTAATTCGCTTTGGATAAAAGCGTCTACCAAATAAATAAACATAAATTTCCACCCCTAATTTTTAATAAAACATTATCAGTGCAAATAGAAAGATGGAACTGACTTCTTATGTCTTCATTTAGGTTTGTCCAACCTGCACAAGATCTCATCTGGAGGACAATATGAGCTGCGGGTCGACCTGAGAGATAAGGGAGAGACTGCCTATGCCCAATATGACAAGTTCTCTGTGTCTGAACCACGAACCCGGTACAAAGTCCATGTGGGAGGATACAGCGGGACAGCAGGTAGAAATCACATCTTCATCTCCGGTTCTCCTGGATCTGGAGAAAATAGGGCCCTTGTTGGTCTTTCTTTCTGTTAGACCAAGCACGGGTACGGAGAAGATGGAGTTAAACACCTTTTAAGTTGACAGAACGTGGAGACAAATGATCAGAAGTCCATTCACTGTTTCACCGCTCATGAGGGGGAGAGCCTTTGCAACATACAGCCGGTCCCGCGACCTGCTCCCGTCAGTTGCTTCGGACAGACTCTCGCCGTTCTGCTGAAAACGGCTGATTTTTATTGACAAGCACAGGAATGTAACATACACAGTTTGCCATACACACACGTAATTCTGCCATCTGCACCTGCAGACGCACGTCAGCTAATAGCCTTGTTAATGAAAGACCAATTCATCCCAAGGACATGCAACCTTGAGATGATCAGGACACATCCTGCAACATCCTTTGCTAACAAAGACAGTTGTTCTTGTATTGAGGAACTGAAGGAAGGAACNCATCTGGTTTGTTATCTCTGACGGCCTGTGTGATCAGCCAGGTCACCGCAGCAGGATTGTCCCTCTAAGTGTGTTAGTTGATTTTAGATTTAGAATTATGAATGGAAATTTGTTGCAGATTATACAAATTAAAAGTGAACAGAATTCAGTTCCTGCTGTGGTGTTCAGAGACTCTGGTGTAACTCATCACTGCTCTCAGGCTTCAACTCGATTCAGATTTTAGGCAACTTAAAGAGCAAATTGCAGGTACATGTTTTTCTAATTCATATAAAACGCTGTCCAAAAATACTATTTGGAATGCTTATTGTGGATATGTTGTTTTAAAATACATAACAGCAGAGTTTTCTAGTAAAATATGGCGTTGCTCAGCAAAGCTTCTAAAAAGGCTCTGTTCCAAATCTGAACCTCTTATGTTACCAAAGGGAGTCAGATGCTCGGTGCTGCCTCAGCTCAGTGTGGAGAGTGGGTAGTTTTAGTGTAGAAACATCATGTTTTCCAGTCAGTGTGTGTGTTTACTAGTTTTGGATTGTGTTCATTTTAATAAACTGTAGTGAAGGCTGTACCAACCCCAGCCTGTCTGGACATCGAGTCCACGGGTTTCTGTGTGGGGGCGGACCGACTCCACCTAGACCTGACCGGGCTAGGCCAGATTTGAAAATGCCATTAGAGGACCCATCTCGCTGAAGCTCAGAATCGCACACTCCCTGACAGCCTTTCTCTGTCCCGACTGCTTCTCTGTACACAAAAAAAGACAGAAAGGTCAAATATAACAGTCTTCCTGACTCTGTCCCCTGTAGGTGACTCTATGACGTACCACCATGGACGTCCCTTTTCCACTTATGATCATGACAACGACATAGCTGTCACCAACTGTGCTCTGTCCTACAAGGGAGCCTTCTGGTACAAGAATTGCCACCGAGTAAACTTGATGGGACGATATGGAGACAACAGTCACAGCAAGGTATGGTCTGCCGCAGCACACCTGAGACTAGCCCTTAGCCCCTTCCCCTCTATCAGTGTCCAGTCTCAAGTTACTAGACGTGTGGTAAAACTCTCCATGCATTGTGAGCTTTCTGGTATGTTTTCCTTTGATCTAGCTTTTATATCAGTGGTCAGCGACAATACAAGGTTATTTTTAAGAGTTTCTACAAGTTTCAAAACTTTGTATTCAGGTTTTAATTTTAGCTCTTTGCTTTCCATAAAGACGGTAGATGGTGTGTCTACGTTCCTGCCAGGTTGGATCTTTTTAACACGATCTGCCAGATGAAAACTACACTTTTCACTTTTTAAATTGTACACAAGGAGACAGGTAGCACAGGAACATCACTCTGAACTGCTGCTTACTTGTTCTTGACATGCTTTCCTCCTTCACCCCCTTCTCCTCAGGGTGTCAACTGGTTTCACTGGAAAGGACACGAGCACTCCATTGAGTTTGCCGAGATGAAGATCCGTCCATCTAACTTCAGAAACCTGGAGGGACGAAGGAAACGATCTTAAAGATGTCTCACCAACAACATTAGCAACATTTCTCTTTCTGGGCCCCTCACACACACACACACACACACACACACACACACACACACACACACACACACACACACACACACACACACACACACACACACACACACACACACACACACACACACACACACACACACACACCTACCCTTCAGCAGCCAAAGTGTCTACCAGGTCACTTCCAGAACCAGGTAAATTAGAGAAATTGATTAAACAAACCTCTTCCCAGCATCACACATCAAAGAGTCTATATTTACTGGGTCTGATCCAGAACTTCACCCAGATCTGATTTTCCATTTTAATTTGTCACATCATCTGGTTTTGACCCACCCCATGTGGCTTGGTTCTGACCCGTCCTATGAGGCTTGGTTCTGACCCATTCTATGAGGACTGGTCCAGACCTGTCCCGTGAGGCCTGGTTCTGACCCATCCTGGGAGGCCTTTTTTGATCTGTTCCACGAGACCTGGTTCTGACCCATTCCATGAGGTTTGGTTCTGATCCGTTCCGGGTGACCTGATTCTGACCCGTTCCACGAGACCTGGTACTGACCCGTTCCATGAGGCTTGGTTCTGAGCCATTCCGGGTGACCTGGTTCTGACCCGTCCTGAGAAGCCTGGATTGGTCAATTACAGAGCATTTGTGTTTCTTGTCCAAAACAGTCAGAACACCTTTATATAACATTCTCCAACAGAAGCTGGACCAGAACAGAACCCCTTTGGTGCTGTCCAGATGTCACACATCTGCCTCCCTCGTTGACTATTCTCAGCCCCCACCCTGCCTCCACCTCCCACCTCGGACATTGGTGTTTCCCAGAAGGCATTGTTTTGTATTTAGGGTATGTTACGGGCCTGTTATGCAAAATATGATAACATGCAGTGATTTCACCTTGATTGTTGTTGTTGTTGTTGTTGTTGTATCTCTATGGAAAAAAAGAAAATGGAAAACACACGTTAAACAAAAATGGCTGTCATGCTCAAAACACAAAATAAAGGAAAAAAATCTATTCTAATTTGATATCCAATATTTATAGGGGGGCCTGAATGTTTTGTTGGTAAACAGTAGTCAGTGGGAAATCAAAAACATGAGAATTGATTACTTTTACTCTCCCTATTTGTAGAAGCCCCGCCCCTTCCCTTACCTCTGAAAGACTGCCTGTGTAAATGAGGATGTTTTATTGGTTTGTCTGTTTAGAATCAGAACTGGAGTTGTATATGTAAACTGTGTAAACAATAAACCAGTTTGTTTTAAACACTTAGAATCTCAAATCAAGTTTCCATTTTTGAGCAGCTTTCCTCTGTGCAAAAATCTAGTTTGTACGTCCTGCAGACGTGGTTTGGACCGACAGACTCAATATAGACATCTGGGTGGAGCTATGTATTCTTTGGGTAAAACCAATTGAGTCTAAGATATTACTAAAGGCTACATTGAGGCTATCATTTTCAATGTCCACATGAATGTTAAAATCCCCCACTGCAATGACCTTATCAGTATTTAGCACCAAATCAGATAAAAAATCAGAGATCTGATCCAAAAACTCAGAGTAAGGGCCTGGTGGACGATATAAAACTACAAACAAGAGTGGTTTTACAGTTTAGCAACCTGAATTAGGGAAACTAAGAATTGGATATACATTATTCTTAGTTTTAGTGACAGTTCTTTTGAACAAGTTGAAAAACCTATAACTATTAATTGGTAAGTGACTGATTAATAGATCTGAATGAAAAGTGGTTGCTACTCCTCCTCGCCCTGTGCTTCGAGCAATATGATGATTTAAATAATTAGGAGTCGACTCGTTTAAACTAACATTGTCCTCTTGCTGCAGCCAGGATTCTGTGAGAGAGAGCAAAGATATCTGATGATCACAAATCAAGTCATTAACCAACAAAAATATATTAGGTCTATATGTTCAAAGAAAATACACTGTTCAATAAACCACATATAATTTTCTAGTTTTCAGCTCAGTTGAATTTGTTCTTATTTTTATGAGATTTCCATGACTCCGCTTCCTGGTCTGGACCCTCACATTCTCACTGCCAGCTCGTCAAAAACAAA
>SSNQ01000552.1:411653-421364 GCA_006942095.1 Nothobranchius kuhntae | reverse complement strand
TTGTTCCTCTTTTTATATATTTCTATGTCTTTAGGCTAAATTGGCAAAAAACTACGGTATGACACGGATGGATCCGTACTGCAGGATCAGACTTGGCTATGCAGTCTACGAGACGCCAACAGCTCATAACGGAGCCAAAAACCCTCGCTGGAACAAAGTGATCCAGTGTACAGTACCCCCAGGGGTGGATTCATTCTACCTGGAGATCTTTGACGAGGTGAGGAGTGATTCAGTTCAGTTTCTTTATATATAAAACGCCAAATCACGAAAGTCGTCTCAAGGCACTTCACATAGTAAACATTCCAATCCAGGTCAGTTCATTAAGCCAATCAGTAAAATGTTTCCTACATAAGGAACCCAGCAGGTTGCTTCAAGTCACTGACTAGTGTCAGAGTCTTTACAATAATCCTCATACTAAGCAAGCATGCAGCGACAGTGGAGAAGAAAACTCCCTTCTAACAGGAAGGAACCTCCAGAGGATCCTGGCTCAGTATAAGCACAGGGTATCCGCGGGTCCTTAAAAAGTCTTAAATTTGCTTTTCCAAATTTAAGGCCTTAAAATTCCTTAAAAATGACAAATAATCCTTAAATAGTTTCCAAAGTCTTAAATTACCAATGACCCAATAAACAAGATTCTTTTAGTTCTATAAAATTTTCATGAATTTCTAGTTAGTTCAGCATTTTTTGTGTACGAGGTTGGCGTAAGCGGAACCGTACACATTCGGTTGGTTGTGAAAGGGGGCTATTTTTAGATGAGCACATTAGCTGGTTAAGCTAGTGGGAGCTTGCGCCATGGGGAAGGGCAACATTAATGGTAACTGGATGGCTAATCCCACGCTCACGACGTGGTTAGCACCGGTCCTAGGCAATAGCTGGAAATTATAGCTTAAATTTAATAAAAAAATAAATACAAAAGCTTAAATTCGGTCAAAGTGGCCTTAAAAAAGGTCTTAAAGTCCTAAATTTGGCTCCCTTAAACCTGCAGATACCCTGAAGCAGCCATCCACCACGACTCACTGGGGGTCGAGAAGACAGAGCGTGCGCGCACACACACACACACACACACACACACACACACACACACACACACACACACACACACACACGAGTAGGCATTCATTCCTATTAGACCACTGCAAACTTTAAAAGTAAACGGAGTGTCTTCCTCAGGGGTGAACGTCTGATATTTCTGCAGAAAATATTCTAATGTCAGGTTTTCATATCTGTCGGACATAATCCTCAACTTTACAAGAAATACAGGCTTGAACGGTATGATAAGCCAATAGTTTCACTTTCTAAAATGAAAAAATATAGAATTTTTTTTTTGATGTTCTGTTTTGAGATAGACCTGCATGCATTGTGGAGTCGCTCCTATCCCTCGATCTAAAGCCTTTGAATAACCAACAACAGTGTTATCGGAGTTAAATCAGTTTTCCTCTTGAGTTGTGTGTGTGTGTGTGTGTGTGTGTGTGTGTGTGTGTGTGTGTGTGTGTGTGTGTGTGTGTGTGTGTGTGTGTGTGTGTGTGTGTGCGTGTGAGAGCTTGCGCGCGCATACCGATGCATTTTCCTTTTCTGTTTTGTACAGAGAGCCTTTTCTATGGATGACAGGATAGCATGGACACATGTCACTATCCCAGAGGGGCTGCGGGACGGTAGCGTGGTGGATGAATGGTTCAGCCTCAGTGGTCGTCAAGGCGACGACAAGGAGGGCATGATCAACCTAGTGTTGTCGTTTGCTGTGAGTAAGCCTGTTCCCACCCGTCCTCAGAGTGGGATAGTCAGGGATGTGGAGACCAGCCGGGCTGCCACGATCTAGTCATGACTCGTCTAGACTAGTCATGACTAGCCATGTTTTACTGGCATCAGTACTCTGGTGGTGTGAACATGATGAAATTTATTTACAGCTACAATCCAGCGTGTTGTGGCTCTGTTTGCCAGATAGGTGTTCGTTCACGAGTGAGAGGCGTTGCTTTCAGTTGTAAATTTACATTTCTCAGCCTCTAGATGGTGCCATTGGTTAAAAAATCCCTTCTCGCTTTGTTCCAGTCCTTACCAGCTGCAGTGATGAGTCAGCCTGTTGTTCTAATGCCGTCCGTCTATCAAGAAGGAGTGGGATATGTCCCCATTGGAGGTCTCACACACACACACACACACGCACGCACGTGCACACACACACACACACACACAACGTCCCCTGTGTGAAACTGTCTTCACTGGGAGTGTCACCTATGTTCTAGGGGTACATGGAGTCTACAATCAGGGTGGTGTACCTATGCCAATGCCAACAGCCATGCCAGCTGTTGGGGGCCAGGGCCCAGCATGCACCGAGGAGGATCTCAAGGCTCTGCAGGACATGTTCCCCAACCTGGACAAGGAGGTGGTTCGCACGGTGCTGGAGGCTCAGCAGGGCAACAAAGATGCTGCCATCAACTCTCTCCTGCAGATGGCAGAAGAGTTCTAATGAAAGAGCAAACGTCACAGGCAATGGCATGGGAACTGTTTTTATCCTCACGTAATTCGTTCAGATCAAATACTAAACACCTACTTCAGGATCCAACCCAAACGCTTTTCAGCAGAAAGCAGGTGTATTTATACCTCACTTCCCTTCAGGTGTTTACTAATTAGTTCCGTATTTGTGCTCCCATAGTATTTTATGCTACCATATGAATAAAAATGTAAAATTTGTTGGAAAACAGTTTGTAAGTCCTCATTAGTCTTATTTATTTATTTTTTATTGGAAAGCACCCCCTTGCTTTGTTGCATCTGCAACAGTTTTCAAAATTTTTACAATAAAGGTTGTTGGAATACTCGGCTTCTTCACCAGGTGCACCTGTGCAGTAGTTTAATGCAAATATCTAATTAGCCTATCACACGGCAGCAACTCATTTATCTAGACACGGTGAAGCCGATGCTGGAGTTCAGACTGAGTGTCAGACTGGAGAAGTTTAAAGGATATGAACATACCGGCGGTGCCAGATGAGCGCCGGACCCACCCACATCTCAAGGGAGTTCCACGAGCAGCAGGTGTGTGGAGGATGTCACAAAGCTCACATAATTTCTAACTGGGTTCGCTGGACTCTGGACTGGGTTTTGGCTCAGTGATGTAATGGTTTTGATGAGTTGTAATGATTAACCTCTGCCGATGTTTCCCGTCTGTACCACACACCAGCGGTTCCCTAAGGGGACCTGGAGTCCAGAGATCAGAACACAAGTCAAAGATTCCTTCCTCTACCTGACTTGTTCATCAAAATGTTGACCACAAAACGCCGCTAAATAAAGGGGCTGTTGTCCTCAGTGTGGCCTTGTAACACACAGGCACCATCACAGCATTTGGCTTGGAGACGTTGCTGGATTACACTCTAAAACCTGATGAATTGTGACATTCTTAATGTAAAGTAAGAGTAGACCGTTGTGGCTCGGTGGTTTGTACTGTCACGTGATTGAACAGCTTAAGTCGATCTACTGTTGAATGTTTTGTACCTGCTTGTATTTTCTGTTTCACAGTAAGCCAGAAAAGTTTTAATAATGTAAAATGAGCGTGGAAGAAAGAAATGTGTAAATATCACACTATTATCATCAATAAAACTAAAGAAAACCTGTAACTGTACGTGGTCATGATCAAGTGATGACACAAGAGCTTCATGTTCATCTTTTAAGCTGTACATGTACTCCATGTAAACATGCCGGCACACGGCCCTCTGAACGACCAACATCTTCGCCTCCTGGACAGAATCAGTAACTTCTGGATGTTTGTCCATCAGCAGTTATCCCCATGATGGCCCAATGGCCCGGCCCAGGCTGTCAGAGGCTCCGGAAACCTCTGCAGGGGTCTCATTGATCAATGCTTCATAAATCAGAGACTAACGAGAAAGGTTCTCAGCTGCTTCCACCATCACCACGCCCACTTACTGCCATAAATGGTCAATGCAAAGTGCCTTGTGGATCTCAAGTATATACGTAAGCCGGCTGTTGCAGCGCTCCGCCAATGACATGGCGACAGGCAGATCAAAGAAGTGTTATTTCACATGTAACGGAATGAAATGACTGTTTTCCACCAAGCAGAAATAGCACGCCGATCTGCTGGAGTTCAAACTGAGCGTCAGACTGGAGAAGATGCTCTCCAGCTTTCCACGTCATCTTTAACGCCAGTTCAAAGTGTTCTAGAGAAGTTGTCGGAGTGGCCAATCCGTAACTTTCCTCTTCAGCCAAAAGAACCAACGACAAGCTGGATAAAATCTGTTGCTGTTCCAACTGCTGCAACGGTTCCTTTCAGAATAAAAGCTGAACCATCACGACCCCGTTTTGGGTCTCGTTAGATGCCAACAAACTGTCGTGACCCGGAAGTATCTCAAGACTGGTGGTCGGCTGCCGCGGCTGTTTCTACAGGCTTCGGCTCCATAAAGGTCAAGCTGGACCTTACACCTCCTGATCTAGACGGGGACTTCCGCTAAGGGTACGGAATGGCGTCGAATGTGTAATCAAAAATTAAGAATTATCCAGAATATTTAAAAAAAGATAAAGATATTGTGCTTGATGAAACCAAAGACATTGCAAATGAATTTAATAATTTCTTTGTAAATGTTGGCTTTAATTTAGCAAAAGATATTCAAGAGTCAAGAATTAATAATAAACATATAACTCAGAATGTGTCCTCCATGTTTATTGGTACTGTAACTGACGGAGAAATAATTAACATTGTGAAAACATTTTTTTTTAAAGTCCACTGACTGTTTTGGTATTGATATGATATTACTAATATCATATTAGTGAAAAGTATTATAGAATATATAGTGAAACCTTTTGCATATACCTGTTATCTATCCCTCCGAACTGGTGTGTTTCCCTCACAAATGAAAATAGCAAAAGTTATACCAATCTATAAAAAACGGAGAGAAATGTCAGTTTACCAATTACAGGCCAATATCACTATCAGAGGCGGAAAGAGTACTAAAATTTCCTACTTTAGTACAGTCTGGTACAAAATAATAACTAAATACAAATTAAAATTATACAGTCAAAGGGAATACATTTGTACATGGGTGAATGACTCATTGTAGTGCAGAGGTGGAAAGAGTACTAAAATTTCCTACTTAAGTACGATTACCAATACTTTGATAATTTTTTTACTCAAGTACAATTAGAAGTACTTGCCTACATTTTTACTCAAGTAAAAGTAATAAGTATCGTAAACAAAATGTACTCAAAGTAAGTTACTTAGTTACATTTTTGTCAGCGTAAGGATGGCTACATCAAAGTAGTGCTCAATCACAACGCCAGTTCACAATTCGCGCGCGCACACACACACACACACACACACACACACATGCACACACACACACAAACACACACAGTTTGATGGAGGGATTTCTATCCAATAAGTGAGAACAGGACGTGCACATTGATTGGACGAGGTTTTTCTAGGATTGCACGTTTCAATTGTGATTAAAATTATTCTTTATTTTGAGAAAAAGTTAATTTTTAGATGCCATCAGTATGTGAGATATCTCAATGTTCTCATGACAAAACTCTAACATGAGACTGTGCTCTAACCTGTCACATAACAAGCTAAATGAAAGTCAAACATGTCAGAAGGACCGTATGACAGCTGCTAACGTCGGCCCTGCCCTACTTTACCTCTACATTACAGTTCCTTTATCCATGTCCATCCTAGAGCTCCTCTCTGACCTTCATGCTTATTTAGAGCAGCTGATTTTTAAAGTTAGCAGAGTTCATCCTTGGTAGTGGGTTCACTCACTCATTTAACCCTTCACCACTGAAATCAGTTTGTTCATTCCAGTCCTCCTAAATAATCCTCCAATCATCCAGTTGGAATCCTTAAGGGTCCCGTAACGTCCATCCTGTCAGAACAGGCCTTGGGAGCCCAGGTGTTACTAGAACTAACGGTGTCTCCTCACCAGCGTGAGCCTCCAAACTGTGAAGGTTGGTCTCCAAACATGAACTTTAAATTCATGCATTTATCTCCTCTTGTAACACTTTAACATGTTTTAAAAGGCTTGCATCATGATAAGTTACACCTCCCAGACCAAAGATAAGATAATACGTTATCATAAACACTATAGAGACGTCATTATTTATGAAATAGAAGTTATTTTCCTGAGCCATTACTTCAGCCTGTGGAATGAAACTTGCATCCTCTGCTGGAAGAAATCCCATCAACAAGTAGGCTGCATGCTGACACAGCAGGATTTACAGTCCAGTGTGGTTACAACATTGTTCAAACTGAAGTCAAAATTCCAATAAAACAAATAACTTTTACAAAAATAGGAGCTGAGGACTGCCATTGTTTCTAGGGCTATACTTCCTCCATTTCTGGGTCATTGATCTGCTGCACCTGCAGGGCAAAAGACCAGAGAAGAGGGTGGAGGTGTTGAGGGTGTTCAGGCGGGTTAGCAGACAGGACAGGACAAAGGGAGTGTGTGGTAGAACAATGGTAAGGCCTTGTGTTGGAACTGGAGCGAGACAGTGAGTCTGCCTGGCCGCTGGCTGCTCGGCTCTGCAAGGAAACTAAAGCGCCGCACAGGAAAGAGCGTTCTCTAGAGCAGCCTATGAGTAGGACACACACACACACACACACACACACACACACACACACACACACTCTTACACAACGCGACCTGAAGCAAACAATGGATCAGTAGATTCCCCATCCTGACCGAGCCCAGTTGTAACTCCAGGGAGTCAACTCACACAAACTCAAAGAAAAGACAAACTGTCCTGTCAGATAGATGCTTACTCAGGCAGATTCAAACAATCAAAAGCTTTCAGAGAAGGTTCAGCCCTCTGATTTGGTTGCTGACACCTTTTCTTTCTATCTTAGTTAGAAAGGGCAACCTGAGGCTATGTGATGTCTCAAATTTAAAAGTGTTTACATCAAGAGCTTTCAAGGCAGTGACGTGTACTTAAAGTGCAACAAGGTGGTAGTGGTAGAGGGATAGATGGACTGTACGACTTCATTACATGTCTGATACAACAGTGAACACCACATTTTGCACCTGAACACAGAAATATTTTGAGGGATTTAAAGGCCAGGAGAAGGAGTTTGTTTTACATGGAAACCAGAATCTAATGTTTTCTGCTGTTTTATATACTTAAGCCACAAGGAGCTACTGAGTATGCCGACTCAGCTAACGCTACACACTTGCTAGCTTGCTTCTTCAGCCAAGGCTCTTACAAACAGCGAGGAAACGCACAAATAGAAATAATTTCTTCAGCAGGGAAAATTCCAGCACTATGTTGATAGGCTCGTTATCACTCTCAGAATCCTACCGGAAGATCCACGCATGTGTGTGTCTCCATTTTACCGGGCCAGCGTAAAAGCACCATTTTGCAGGCCATTTCCAATATCAGGGGCCTCGTTTATCAAGCTGCTTACGCACAAAACAGTGTAAACTGCGTAAGCAAATTTCCACACAAACTTTGGTATTTATTAAACAAAACGTAGCGGAAAATTATGCGCAACTTTAAGTTGACTAAGGACCTGGCTTACGCACATGTTGGACACGGAGAGCACCTGCAGTGCTGCTGCTGAGAAGATACAATTATGAATTCCTCCAGCAGCATTATCACTTGTACCGCTTCCTACGCACACAGAACAAGACCAGAAGGCAGGGGCACATTACACCTGTCTTAAACAAGCTGCACTGGCTTCCTGCACGTTTCAGGGTCGATTTTAAGGTTATTTTAATGGTTTTTAAATGTCTTAATGGTCTTGGGCTTTCTTATCTCTCAGAACTGCTTCATAAATACGAGCCTTCGCGGTCCCTGCGCTCCTCTGGCAGCCATCTCGTCATTCCAAAAGTCAGGACACACTCCCAAGGCGAGGCATCCTTCCAGTTTTATGGCCCTCACCTCTGGAACAGTCTGCCAGAGGACCTCAGGGCCGTAGAGTGTTCTTGTTTTAAAGGCCAGGCTCAAGACTCACCTTTTTAGTATAGCTTTTAATTGAATTTGATCTATTGCCTGTTTTACCATCTTTTATTTATTTTATCAGTGTTTTATTACTTACTCTTTTAATTAAATGACACATATTTTCTTATATATTTATTTTAACTTGTAATAATTATTAGTTGTAATCAGTATTAATAATCTGTTGTACAATATTTTTATAAATTTAATCATATGTTTCTACTTGGTTATCTTTTATCAGTGTGTTTTATTTAGATTTTTATTTATCAGCTGTTTATGTTTAATTTGTTTCTTAACGTATCTTAGTCTCATTAGTAAACCAGTGATTCCTCTGTGGGGGCCGGCTGCCCCGGGGGCAGCGGTGGGCTGTGGCGGCCGGGGTGCTTCTCATGCCTCCTCTTGCCAAGGCTACTGCTGCCGATCCTGCTGCTCCCGGTGCAGTTGGCTCCTTTGATGGCGTTTCCGTCTTCTTTGTGCCTACTACACCTGCCCTTTCTCTTTTACGTGTGTGTGTGTGTGTGTGTGTGTGTGTGTGTTTGTGTGTGTGTGTGTGTGTGTGTGTGTGTGTGTGTGAGATCCACAAGGCACTTGGCATTGACCATCTATGGCAGAAAGTAGGCGTGGTAGGCTGTGCAGTGGCGCAGTGGTTAGAGCTGTTGTCTTGCAGCAAGAAGGTCCTGGGTTCGATTCCCGGCCTGGGATCTTTCTGCATGGAGTTTGCATGTTCTCCCTGTGCATGCGTGGGTTCTCTCCGGGTGCTCCAGCTTCCTCCCACAGTCCAAAAACATGACTGTTGGGTTGGTCTGTCTAAATTGTCCTTAGGTGTGTGTGTGTGTGTGTGTGTGATTGTTTGTCCTGTGTGTCTCTGTGTTGCCCTGCGATGGACTGTCATTCTGTCCAGGGTGTACCCCGCCTGATTGCCCATTGACCGCTGGAGATAGGCACCAGCCCCCCGACCCTGCATGGACAAGCGGGTTCAGAAAATGGATGGATGGATGGAGTGGGTGTGTTGAGGGTGGGATGTGATCCAGAAACACCTCAGCACATTTCTAGGAAGTTTCTGATGCACAAAGCGGAGATTGCGTGAAGGTGTGCGTACTCCATATTTTATAGATCACAAACCTACTTGGCATAAGTTAATTTTTAGCTGAGCTTAATTACGGTTTTAGGAAGGATTCTATGCTATGTTTTATAAATGAGACCTCAAATGAGTACCTGAGCTGGGGTATGTACTCAGAAACGGCTCGGTAGAGTTGCTAGGCAGGACTTGTAGGTAACGAATGCTGATTGGTTGTAATTCAGTAGGAAGTGATACAGATGTAGCCAAACCACCAGCATAGGGAGCCTAAGTCACGCCTATCTACAGTACTTCTGAGCCATGGGTCCCTGAAAGAAGGAAAAAATGAATGCAAGTCAATGGAGCTAAAAGTGCTATTTTCTAATTCCGCTTGTTATGTACCATGGATTTCACATATGATGTCCGTGAAGATTTTTGATGCCAAGAAAGTGCTAATTTTTGAACGGAGGGAGGAAACGGGGGGGTATTCTAGGTTTTGTGTGAAAATAAGTTCAGGACTACAAATGCGCATCACGAAAGTGACGTCATTGTCATCGACATGGAGAAAAACGGAGGGAAAATGGCTGTACGTTTTTAGAAAATAGGTCTTTTAGCTTCATTCAGGAACCCATGAGCCGACCGCTAAGGGAGGACGCTTAGACTTCCTATTTGTAAAATTGGAAGAGTTGTTGGTGAAGCAGAATGGAAGGATCACACAACCATTCTTG
>SSNQ01000552.1:399153-404153 GCA_006942095.1 Nothobranchius kuhntae | reverse complement strand
ACGGAGTCACCCGGCGACACTCGGAGGACACATAGGAAGACATGCTGACTCCAGTCCGCGCGCCCGTAGAGGGGTTGGTGCTGTGGGGAGCGGAGCAGAGGCTGCGGCTATTTATGGGACCGGCTGAGTGGGCCGTGTTCTGCCAGGACTCGCTGTGATGACGTCAGCTGTCGTGGAGCAGAAAGAAGCCTCCTCCCCGCCTGGGACTGCTCGCCTCACCACGCAGAGCTGAAAATAAAGTTTATTTATGACCTCTACATTTTTACTTTAAACAATAAAAACAAGAAAGCACACGAAACCAGGGAGGACTGTTTAAAGTAGCACCAGCTGGTTGGATCAGGGGCAGATCTACAAGGGGGCAGGAGAGAGCATCTGCCCCCCTTTTGCAAACCATTTGCTAATGTGTTTAACACGGCCAAGGTTGGCCAAGGCATCCTTGCATGGCCCCAGACCCAGAGATGCTACAGAGTATTATTATTTATTTACATATATAAAACTTAAATCACAAACAACAATATATAAATATAGATTATAAAATGCTGATATACACTGTCTGGCCAAAACAAGTCCTGCACTCTAATATTCCATTGGACCTTCTTTAACTTTGATTACATCACACATTCACTGTGGCGTTGTTTCAATGAGCTTCTACAATGTCACCAGATTTATTTCCATCCAACGCATTGATGATGCTAGAGTCTTAGCGCTGCACAAAGCCTTCTCCAGCACATCCCAAAGATTCTCAATGGGGTTAAGGTCTGGACATCATTGGTGGAATAACCTGGTCATTCAGGATATTCAGGTAGTCAGCTGACCTCATTCTTGGAGCCCATCCTGTTGCTGAACCTAGACCTGACCAACTGCAGCAACCCCAGATCATAACACTGCCCCCACAGGGTTGTACAGCAGGCATGATGGGTGCTTCCCTTCATCTGCCTCTCTTATTACCCTGAAGCACCATCACTCTGGAACAGGGTCCATCTGGACTCATCTGAACAGTTTTAATAATGCGTTGGACCGTTCTTAACCCAGTTTTATTTATTTCTGTTCTCCTTAGATGTTTTCTCTGCTTGATGCCAAAGATCTGACCCTTCTCACACAGACTAACATCTTCTCCATGAACACCAGATGCGTCTTTTTACATGGTTGTTTAAGACATGAGAAGAAACTTACTGCAGCAGTTGGGTTCAATAACTTGTTGCAGCAGTAATTATCCAATAGGAGGCTCCTACCTGTCTGCTTAGTTAAATCCAGGTGGAGACTTGTTTTTAGCCTGTAAGTGAGACGGTTACGTCTTTCATGTAGAAGTTTAAGGTGGCTGTACTGGGATTCTGGTTTTAACAACAGTAACAGTGGTGTTTACTGTCATTATGCCAAATTGTGTTTTTGAGATTTAACCCGTTTATTGGCAGGTTTATGATTAATACCAGAACTATGAAAAAATACTTTAAAATTTTTTTAAAAATCGAATCATTATTTGTGTTATGTCCAGATGACCTGTGTTGGGGGTAAATAGTCTTAGCCTTGGAGTGTCACAAATGGGCATAAAATATTTTTGCTCACTTAGTAGTTTTGTGTAATGTCATGTTTTTAAAAAAGTCTCGATTTTTGTGTTTGTGCACAAAAAAATGATCATACAAAGTTAGCCAAGTTGAACAGTTTATTACACGAACAAAGAAAAAGTGTGTGTGTGTATGTGTGTGTGTGTGTGTGTGTGTGTGTGTGTGTGTGTGTGTGTGTGTGTGTGTGTGCGTGCGTGCGTGCGTGCGTGCGTGCATGCGTGTGTGTGTGTGTGTGAGAGAGGGAGAGAGAGAGTAGGTGAGTGAATGAGTGAGTGTGAGAGAATGAGAGAGTGAGTGAGTGTGAGAGTGAGTGAGTGAGTGAGTGTGAAAGAATGAGAGAGTGAGTGAGTGAGAGTTGAGCATACAGCCGGTCCACGTTTTCTGCAAAAGCATGCATGCAAGCTCCTCTTTCCTTTGCAAAGGTGACATCTTTTCTACGTCTGCTCATGGGCTGCAGCGGGCTCAGCTTGCTGTGCCTGCACCAAAGCTGGTCCGAAACTGTTTTTATCACTTAAGAAATATCTCCAAACTGCGAAGGTTGGTGTCAAAACATGAACTTGAAATGGTCATCCATGCCTTTATCTCCTCCAGTCTAGATTACTGTACCACACTCTTCACATTTTTAACAAAAAACTTAACCGCCTTCAGTTGGTCCACAACTCTGCAGCGAGGCTCCTAAAGCCTGAGTCATGCTTCTGCGTCTGCGTCGGTGTGGAGACACGCAACACCATTATCAGTCCTTGCGTAGGCCCCCCGGCCGGCACGCAAGTACGTACGGAGTCGAGCCCACTTTTCTTAACATCCATCGAACGAGATGGAGAATGCATGCTTGTGATTGGTTGGTCCAGAAACCTGAGATCACTTCCGTCATGACGCCAATCGCCTGTTGTCCTGTTAGACCTGTTTAGCGGACGGATATCCCACCGACATCGCAGTCTCCTTTTGTGCTCTCGCTGGTGTTTCAGCAAGATGAGCATTTCTTCGTCTAGATAACACAGTCCCAACTCGATTAAACTTCACTTTCTCATGTTGCTTGCCATTTTTCAGACCGCGGAAGTGATTTCCAAGGAAATAGTAAGACGTCACTGTACTGCTACCTACGCTACGCCCTCTGTTGTCCTGGCGGAGAATTGCTTTGCAAAGCCCCTTCAGCAAACGGGGAAGAATGAGAGCAAAACGCTTCCGTCAATCTGTGCGTGTCTGTCCCTTGTGGAGCTGACACAGAAGCATGACTCAGGCTTAAATGGAGCAAACAGAAGAGCACACATCACTCCTGTTCTAATGTCTCTGCACTGGTTACCCGTTAACTTTAGAGTTCATTTTAGAATCCTGATTATAACTTTCAATGGTCTACATGATCAAGCTCCTCCCTATATTACTGAACTGTTAAAGCCTTATGCTCCAACCCGAGCCCTCAGGTCCACACACCAGAACCTTCTAGAAGTTCCAAAGACCAGATATAAAAGTCGAGGTGGTCGCTCCTTCCAGACTGCTGCACCACGACTTTGGAAATATCTTCCTTTATCCTTATGTAGCACTGACAGTCTGGACACTTTTAATAAACAGCTGAAGACCCTTTTATTTAAAGCTGCTTTTACCTAAACCTTTATTTTCTTATTTTTAACTCAAGTTAGTAATCATCTTCCATTTGTTTTATGATATTTTATAATTTAATGGCATTTTTTCTGATGTTGATCTAGATCATTATGATTTCATGACTTAATGTTTTTTTTTAATCTATGTGAAGCACCTTGTGATTTTCTGCCTGTGATAAGTGCTATATAAATAAAATTTACTTACTTATAGTCACAACATTGTGGAGCAACCAGTGACTGTGCCACTTAGCCAATCAGTGACCAATACTCTCTGACATCATGCTTTCAGCCCGGCCTGGTACGTTCAGGTTTGTTCTAAAAAGTGGCGCTGTACCCGTTACTAGTGGAGAAGCATCACTGCGGTGCAGAGACCATGCTAGTGACAAGGGCCGATTGAATTCTAATAACTGAATACTGATTTTAATGCAGGCCTGAATTTGTTGCTTTAATTGTATACTGTTGGTGGCTTGTATAAATATAATGTCAAAGTGGTGGAAACAGCCAGGAAAGGTCTTTGCTAAAGAAGCCGTTTGTTTACGGAGTGCTTCTTCATAGAACGTTGAGTGAAGAAGAACGCATTGTAGAAAAAGGTACACCAGAAACACGGAGAACCACAGCCTTGAGTAGGGATGGGTACCGAATTTGGTACTTTTTAAGGTACCGACCGAATTCCATAGTACTGACCGAGCACCGATTCACTTAATTTGAAACGGTGCCTCATTTCGGTACACGTCCTTCATAACGAGAACTTGCCAAGACAGCTGCGCATGCGTAAGAGCGTTATGTCGTCGGTCCCTGCGAGCCAGTTGTAAACAGAGCAGCATGGTAGAAAGAACGCACGCTAAAGCTTGGGTCCACTTCACTAAATGTGATGGGTAACTGGGTGATGATGAAACCAGCGACAGACAACGATCTAAGTGAGACATCCTCATCTTAATCTGCTCTGGTAGGTAAATAAAATGTTTAAGATAACGTTAGCTTGATATGTTAGCTTCCGTTTCACTAATGGTGCGTTCGCTTTCCCCTCGGAACTCCGAATTTCCAACTAGAAGAACATGAATGTGCTCTAAAGTTTGGCTTCACTTTACTAAATGTGACGGGTGACTGGGTGAAGATGAAACCAGCGACAACGATCTAAGTGTGAGGCATCATCGTTTTAATCTGCTCCAGCAGTTAAATAAACTGTTAAAGATAACGTTAGCTTGATATGTTAGCTTCCATTGCCACCGTTGTTATCAGCTAATGTGCGACAATCTATGGGAATCAATGCAGATGACCTGAAGGCTTCCATCACACCTCAGCAGAGCCTCGGGCTGACTCTAATCCTGCCCCAGGCTGCACTGATGCAGTCATAAGGTGTGTTTCCATTATTGGAACTTCTACCAGAACATTTCGGCTCCGCTTCACCGGGCCAGCCAAATGGTACTTTCAGAGTTTCTGACCAGGGGTAGGTGCTCGAAAAGGCCTGGTGGATTTGCTGAGGGGAACTTTTGGTTAACCCTTGCTGATTGGTTGTAACTCAGTAATGACATCAGCAAATGTCATCCATAACAATCAGCAGTATAACAACAAAAGAGCTGCTTGTGAAGCTGAATGGAAGCAAAAAAATAAATAAAACAAGGGGGCCAATTGTGCTGCTTTAAAATCGTCATCACTAAATTCCCAACACAGCAAAACCCAGCCGAATACTCCACAACATCGTCATTCACAAGGCTTTGTTGCCTCACAGAGCAAAAACGGAGCTTCTTCTGGTCAGTGAACACTACGTTTCGCATCACCCAGCTGCTCTCGTCCTCTGATTGGATCAAATTATGCAGGACTTTGACAAAAACTTCTAATGTCA
>SSNQ01000552.1:387234-392017 GCA_006942095.1 Nothobranchius kuhntae | reverse complement strand
AACCCGCTGATCCATGCACAACGCCAGATCCACCACTTCATCCAGGTTCTGGGGCAGCTCCTTTCCCGCCATCTCATCCCGGATGTAGGTTGCCAGTCCCTCCAAGAAGACGGCTCGAAGGGCAGAGTCATCCCACCGCAGCTTGGCGGAGATGGTGCGGAACTCCGATGCATAAGCGCACACAGAGCGCTCCTTCTGGCGGAGTTTTAGGAGTCGTGCCTCTGCCCCCATTTCGCTGCTGGGTGGAACAAACGTCTTTCTGAGGGCAGCCACGAATGCAGCGTAGTCATTGCAGTCCGGTGATTTGGAATTATAGAGCGCAGCGGCCCACTCTGCAGCGCGTCCGGTGAGCAGGGAGGTGAGCTGTGCCACTCGAGAACGTGCAGTGGGAAAGCGTCCTGGGTGGCACTCGAACTGCATCTCGAGGGTAGCAAGCAGACCGTCTGGACTCCCCGTCTCTCCATTCCACTTCTCCGGGAGACTGAAGTGTGGCTCTCCCGTCGGTGGAGTGAGGGCTTGCAGGTGGAGAGCATGAACCTGCTGCTGGAGTGCCGTGACGGCAGTAGACAATTGCATGGAGAGATCGGTCTGGGAGTTCGGTCTGGTGTTAAGCCGGTCGACCTGGGCGTGGAGCTGAACGTTCTCGTTCACCAGTTGCTCCATCTTTCTCTTCACCTGCTTGAACTCCGCTGGATTAATGGACTCAGTCATCCTGTCAGACTCGAAGACTGGGTTCGGGAGTAAGAGCTTTTATTATACAGACGGTGGGCTAAAAGCGGTGCTGGAAAGGCTGACGGATGAGGTCTGAGGAGGAAAGGTGGAGGTTTAGCTGTAGTAGCTTTGGAAATACTCTGATCATGAATCACGGTGGAACAATGACTGAGCGAAGAGCCGGTGTAGCGTCTTCCATATATAGACATAGATTGACGCAGGTGCAGCGTGGAGGGAATCCCCGCGAGGGGCATGCTGGGTAATGTGGTCCAAGACGGAAACCGGTCAGCTGGGAGAGCCCGGCCTGGGGGCTTGGACTCTGATACCCAGTCACCACTAACTATCCTGTTTATTTATTGCAGATGGCTGCACTGATTATTTTTACATGATTTGTTCTGTAAAAGGTGGCATTTTTGGTAGTCTACAGTTTTTTTATGTCAGTTTAAATTACAATTTGAGTGTCACGTTGCGGGTGTGGATTACGGCGGACCATGTGTGGAGGAGCTGACAAGGAGGCAAAAATGCAGGCTCGGATAAAGTAAAAATGGTTTTAATGGCAGAGCGGGAACGACAGAACAAAACAACGCTGACAACAAACAACAATGATCCGACAAAGACTCAAACAAGACGGGAGGTATAAATACTCAGGGAAACAATCAGGAACACATGGGCAGATTAACACGGGGCAGGTGAGAACAATAAAGACTAATCAGGAGGCAGGAGAGAGTCACAGTCAGGGAGGCAGGAGCAGATTGTGACACAGAGGCAATTCTAAAATATTATGGATCATGATAAAGCTCTATTGGAGATCTACCCCAACATTTGGACTTCTCTGCCAGTCACTGTGGCTCAAGCTGAGAGGATGAATGTTCAATAGTCGTTCTAATAAAACATGCCTGTTTGTAGAAAACATGCATGTGTTCGTGCAGGCGGGGTGGTGGTGGTGGTGGTGGTGGTGGTGGTGGGGGGGGGGCGCTCAAAGGGGGCCTCGCCCGGGGAGTAATTCCATGTAGAACCGCCACTGAGGATACACAACAGGAGAACCTAGAGATGGATGGAGAACACAAGGAGACACATGAGGGAAGGGGCAGACGCAGATCATGACAGTGTGTGGAGACACAACAGCTGGCAGGACAGGGACATCAGGGACATCAAAGCTCTCACTCAATTTCCTCGTCCCAGATTTTACCCTGAACTTTCCACAGTGGAGACACACCTATTCACGACCCAACCACATAGCGATACATAGAAATGAACACGTTTCTGAACTCTGACATTTCCGTTTAATATGTTCTTTTTTATTAATTTGAAGTAATATTCTAATGTTCTGAGACATGACCTTTGGGTTTTCTCATCTGTATAAATAATCATCACAATTACAAGAAATAGAGGCTTGAAATATTTCACTCTGTTTATGATGAGTAGTGAGTTTCACTTTCTGAAACAAATAAAGAATATTGAAGTTATCCATGGTATTCATATTGTTTAGATGGTTGTGTGTGTACTTTTGAGGTAGAAAACGTGCCGCATGAACATATGATACACGTTTGTGTAACATCTGTCATCCACAGCCCTGTTATCAAACCCAGTGTTTCAGTTCACATGTACGTTACTGAAGGTCCAATATAGCTGTTGTAAAGAACGTTGGTTTGCTTGGGTGTGCAGAAACTTCCTTATGCAGCCTCCCTTGTGTGGGGGAAGTCATTAAAATAAAGTACCTAAAAGAGTTGAAAACAACAAATTTCATCTGAAAGGCGTTTGTGCCTTTTACTGTTGCCAGAATTGCTACAAAAGATCTAATCTGCTTTCCAGCCAGTTTGAAATGAGCTAAAAATATTTGAACTTGACAAGGAAGGCTTGGCGAGGTTTGTTTATAACAGGAGCTGACCCGTGGCTTGTGCTGGCTGGCTGACCCATGCTGATAAGGTTGCAAGGCGTTCCCACTTCAGACTCCTCATAAACAACAGCCGACTCCACTTCAGTCCCTATACGACTTTAATGTTTACCTCTCATCTAAAAGTGTCTCATCTGAAAGTCCGAGCAGCGGGCCAGGGCCTTATATGGAACAGGAGACACAGGAAGGAAGTTTTTATTTAAAACATTCTTCAGAATCTAATCTTGCTGCAGTTTGCTCTGCAAAAGCTGGATTCTAGCTTTGTTTGCCTGAGCCGTCTGAACGATGCCTCGCCACAAGATCCTCAACTTTTCTCCAGTTTTCAATGGGAATCAGAAAATTCTGAAGCGCTTCTGCTCAAAGAAACAAGCAAAATGATGACTGAAGCTAACTTGTAGCCCTCAGCTTTTTGTGTAAGGAAACCATTTCCTTTCTCAGATTTTGTGACATTTCTCTTCCATGTGGAGCCGTTGCTGACAGCATGAAACAGGAAGGACTTTTCTTTGTTACGTAATGTCCCTTTATAGTCACCTGCTGGACACCTCTTAATGAATCTTTAGACTCACCTGTGGTTGAAGCCTGTTCATTTGAGAAGTGTGGCTTTCCTCCTAAGTCTATAATTAGGGTGTACTCATTTTTGCAGCATGGGCTTGACTGGATTTGTTAGGAAAATCACTTTTTTGTGTCAAAATAAACAAATCCAGTTTCCAACCAATGACCTGCGTTTGTGGGAGTATTTTGTGGTTTGGTATATAATAGAAAATGGAGGTTTTCTGTAAAGGTAAATGGTAAATGCTTAACTTACCAATAATAATAATAATAATGTGGTTTCTCCTTTCATTCCTGCTTGTTTGCACGTTTCAGCATCTTGGTCTGTTACGTTCAACACCATCAAATGCTTTTTTGCCCCACTTTACCTGTTGCTAAGGTGCAGGACCAGCAGACTGAGGTCTTCTGTCCCTGCAGTTAGGATATTTATGAATGATTTGATAAGCATGTGTTGTTGTTGTAACCAGTGCTGGCTGTGAGACCAACAGCCCCAGTGGATAATAAAGAACTTGAGGCATTGCATTAAAGATGTTTTGGTGTGTCATCATTGCTCATGAAAACATTCCTACAGAAATAAATCCCCTGCAGAAGAAAACATGTCTTTATTTATGCCTGGAAGGTTGATTTTACTGGAGTTTGCAGCTGCAGTCAGCTTTGTAAATGACTGTTTGTGTAATATTAACACAGGAAGTGAAGGGAATTTGGAGAGAGTGGGAGTCTGCAGGAAACTTTAGTGTCTGTGTGTGGGCAGTAGGTTCTGGGAAAACCAAGTCTTCTTATTTAGTATGTTTTAGGATAGAAGTGACGAGGTCCTTCAGATCAAACTAAAACAGTCAAAGAGAAACAGGAGGATACAAAGCCCTGTCTGAACAGAGCAGGAAAGGTGAGGGGAGGCAGCCACAAAAACACTTCGATGATCAGTTTAGGAAAAGATATCATTTCCACCTGCAGGAGAAAACTAAAAACGCTCGACTCACCAATGTTCCTCAACACAGATAAGAGCAGGAATGGTGTGTGTGTGTGTGTGTGTGTGCGTGCGTGCGTGCGTGCGTGCGTACAATGGCTGTTGGCAGGAAGGATCTCCAGTAGCGGTCAGTGTTGCAGCGAAACTGAAGAAGCCTCTGACTGAAGACACTCTTCCGTTGTCGGACAGTCTTGTGAAGAGAATGCTCAGGGTTGTCCATCACTTTCTTGATTCTCTGGAGAATCCTTCTTTGCATTATCTCCTCCAGCGGTTTCGAAACTGCCGAAACTCTGGCTGAGTCCTTGAAAGGGCTTGGAGTTCCTCCATCTTGTTGGCCAGTGATCTCACATTGCCCATTATGATCGATGGTTTGAATTTCCTCTTTCTCTGTCTCCGTTTTGCTCCCGCTCTGCGTCCACGCTTCTTGTGTTTTAGCTCAAGCTGGGTCAAACAGTACTTTGAATCCACAGATTAAAACCCAAGGAGCCACGATGTCTACTCAAGATCATAACACCAGTATCTGCTGTTCCGTCCCAGAAGGAGGACACTTCAAGCCACGATGATGATAATTAAACAATAATTTGTAAACTTATGATTTTATTACTGTTGAAATAATCATTAATACATGATCACTTGGTTCAGATATAAAGGTATTTTAATTACAT
>SSNQ01000552.1:379734-382234 GCA_006942095.1 Nothobranchius kuhntae | reverse complement strand
AGATTCAGGAGAGAAATGGCTGAAGGAAATAAACTGTTCTTGTGTCTGGTAGTTTTTGTGTACAGCGATCTATAGCGTCTGCCAGATGGGAGGAGATGGAAGAGAGTAGATGCAGGATGTGTGGCATCTTGTACAATATTCACTGCCTTTTTCCTGGTCCTGCTGATGTACAGTTCCTGGACAGAGGGCAGTTGGGCACCAATTATTTTTCCTGCTGTTTTAATAATACGCTGTAGTCTGCATTTGTCCATTTTTGTGGCTGACCAAAACCAGACAGTGATGGATGAGCAAAGTATGGATTCGACTGCAGCAGTATAGAAGATGATCAGCAGCTCTTGTGGTAGGCAATACTTCCTTAGTTGCCGTAAGAAATACATCCTCTGCTGAGCCTTTTTGACGATGGAGTTGATGTTTGTTTCCCACTTCAGATCCCTGGAAATGATAGTTCCCAAGAACTTGAATGAGTCCACCATTGACACTGGGCTGTTGGATATTGTGAGGGGGGGCAGCACTGTGGGAAGCTTCCTAAAATCCACGACCATCTCCACAGTCTTAAGGGTGTTAAGCTCAAGATTGTACTGACTACACCAGACCACCAGCCTCTCAACTTCTCGCTGATAAGCAGACTCATCACCATCCTGGATGAGCCCAATGACAGTGGTGTCATCTGCAAATTTCAGAATTTTTACAGCTGAGTCATTAGAGGTGCAGCCATTGGTGTACAATGAAAAGAGCAGTGGTGTACCGGTGCTGATCAACCTTGTGCCAGACGTAACGTTGTTCAACCGCACATGCTGGCTCCTATTTGTCAGGAAGCTGGAAATCCACTGACACATAGCAGGGGAAACAGTGAGCTGAGAGAGCTTTGAGGTGAGGATTTCTGGTATAACGGTGTTAAAAGCAGAGCTAAAATCCACAAACAATATCCTTGCGTTGGTCCATGGTTGATCAAGATGTTCCAGGATGAAGTGCAGCCCCATGTTAATTGCATCATCCACTGACCTGTTTGCCCTATAGGCAAACTGCAGGGGATCCAGCTGGTGGCCTGTGGTGCTTTTAAGATGGGACAGCACCAAGCGCTCAAAGGACTTCATGACTACTGATGTCAAAGCCACGGGTCTGTAGTCATTCAATTCGGTAGGGGAGGATTTCTTCGGTACTGGGATGATAGTGGAGCTTTTGAAGCATGATGGAACCTCACACAGCTCCAGCGATCTGTTGAATATCGTTGTGAAGACAGGTGCTAGCTGGACAGCACAGGTCCTGAGGCAGGAAGGAGTTACTCCATCTGGGCCTGGTGCCTTCGGTACGTATGATGATGATGATGATGGTGATGATGATGATGATGATGATGATGATGATGATGATGATGATGATGATGATGATGGTGGTGATGATGATGATGGTGGTAATGATGATGGTGGTGGTGATGATGATGATGATGATGATGGTGGTGGTAATGATGATGGTGATGATGATGATGATGATGATGGTGATGATGATGATGATGATGATGATGATGATTATGTTGATGATGATGATTATGTTGATGATGATGATGATGATGATGACGACGACGATGATGATGATGATGATGATGATGATGATTATGTTGATGATGATTATGTTGATGATG
Source organism: Nothobranchius kuhntae (assembly GCA_006942095.1). Taxonomy (NCBI): domain Eukaryota; kingdom Metazoa; phylum Chordata; class Actinopteri; order Cyprinodontiformes; family Nothobranchiidae; genus Nothobranchius; species Nothobranchius kuhntae. The sequence continues at coordinate 380,598 of SSNQ01000552.1, read as the reverse complement.
ATGATGATGATGATGACGACGACGATGATGATGATGATGATGATGATGATAGAAATACCTGTTACTGAAACAATGAACAGTCTTCCACTATTTTACTGTGATGTTGCAATGGCGCCCTCTGCAGGTAGTTCAGGCACACAGCCGCTTCAAGCAGCTGGATGAAGAGGCTGGTTTTCTGTTAATAAATGCAGGAAACCAACCACCTCACTTTGTTTAATGATCATATTTTACTACCAGTTAATGGCTTCACTAGTACATTAGAGTTAAGTTTAAAGCTTAAAGGACTGGGAGTTTTAAAAGCCTCTAATGCTGCTACGTCCCATAAAATGACTTTAAATTATAAACTGGTAATTACCTTTGTAATAGTTTAGGCCGTGACAGATTACTATTAAAAATTAATGTCGAAAAATCTTCCGTTAATAGCTTGTTAAGGTCACCATGGTAACCTTTCCTCCTTGGTGAGATTTCTTTAAGAGACAGGTGAATATGGAAACATGTTTTTGTAGAGGTTGTTGCAAAGCTGCAGGAAGAGATGCAAATGTGAGACGTAGCAGAAGAGAAAAGGGAAAACAGCAATAAAAAAGCTCTGATACCCTTAATGACAGTTAGTCAGTATGAGGCACCACCCCTCCCCAAGCTGAGATGTTTCTGAGCCAAATTCAGCTCTGTAGAAGAACAATGTGGACATGTTAGAACCAAGTGTGTCTGGCAGGCACCCGGTTCTGAACACTGCATGGAAAAAACATTTCTGCCACTTTAGATTCACCGCCTTTTTAATCAAAAACCATGACAAATGATCCGAGTGGAAGATTTAATCTGATGCAAGTGCTAGATTATGTAAAAAAGTGTTAACACTTTCAGGAT
>SSNQ01000552.1:347542-365092 GCA_006942095.1 Nothobranchius kuhntae | reverse complement strand
ACACACACACACACACACACACACACACACACACACACACACACACACACACACACACACACACACACACCTGTCACATGAACACACATGCACACAAACACACACAACGCTTTCTTCTTCCTTGCTGTTACCAGTCTTTTTGCCCCTAGCTCTGTTAGCATTAGCTCAAATAAAAGACAAACATGGAGACAACTTGGGTCAAACATACAAGATAATTTTAATTGTAATTTGTTTGTGGGTCAGTGGAAGTCTGTGTAGCTTACTCTACTGTGTTGTGTAATCCATAGGTCACAGCTGAACACAGTGGTATGTGGGGGTGTTCTGCCACACTGTTTACAAGGGCTTGGTGTTGACTTTGGGAGTAGAGTGTATAGCAAGGGAAGAGGGTGCATTGGACCAGGCCCAAACCTGCTTCTATTTGCTGGGAGACCAGAAACGTAATCACATGTTTTTTTAATCACAGTTGTTTTCCCACTTGTCCGCTGTGGGATGGAGGACATTTGTTCATCTGACTCCTCTCTGTTTGAGCAGAACCTAAAGGGTGTGGATTTCAACATTATGTGGTTTGTGTGTAATTAAGGCACTTGAGATTTTCTAAAGTCTTTGTTGTTCTCTTATATAATAATAGGAACCATGATGAAATAACCTACAGTAATTACATCATGAAAAGTTAAAGAAGTGATGTGACACACCTGATGTGTTTTTAAACTCCTAGATTATTTCATTGGTGTAACATATGCAAACGTCGCACCTACAGTTGCAGCTGCATGGACATTAGCAGATTTGTCAGCTGGTATCTTTACTAAACAATAAAACAGATAAACTTCAGAAAGGGATAGTTATTAATTTTATTTAAAAAAAATAATAAATTGTGTTTGCTTCAGCCTGTTTAATCTGTATTTCATACATTAAACTGAATGACATCTACTAATGTAAAGATAATAAATAAATACAAATAGAAACATATCAGGCTTTGTAGGACAGAACAGAATCACGCAGTCAAGTTTAGTTGAATCACAGAAAATGACACTAAATCCTGTTTAAAATGATGATCAATAGAAACTCTTCTTGTTACTATGCGGAACTGCTAGAAGGGCCTTGATCATAACAGCTGAAACAATCCTGATTTCTTCATACCACGTGGAACTTCTCTCTAAAAGCAGCAGGATGGAAAAATGCTGTTTCCTCAGGCACAAATCACTGTAGGGAAGCTCAGATGATATTAGTTAAATCCGTGATTTGTTTATTGATAGTAACAAGAGGTTATGCTCAACATTTCGCAGGAAGAAATACTGCTACTAATATCCAATATGATGTGTGTCCACAGAAAGTCACAGTCTGGCATTTGAGGAAATGCAGGACTATGAGGTGGTCCGACCTGTGAGACTTCACACAGTGAGGAAAAGAAATGCTGAGGTAACTTATCCTGTAAATGATAATGAAAATGATTCATGTCGTGTTTTCTGACTCAGTGTATGAACAGAGAACATGTGACTAGTGACTGGTGAAAGGAAAACAAATCAGTCTACAGACTAAAGAACCACTGGGCGAGATGACCACAACCACAACTGACAACAGAACAGAAGCAAAAGAATTCTGGATCTTAAATATCAGACAGCTGATGAGCATCGGGTGTGTCTGCTCACAGGAGACACATCTTGCCCACTGCTGCAGACGAAGGAGAAGAGAAAATGTTCCACAGCAGAAAATGCCCCAGGATCATGACATTGTGTCCCCTAGATGTGTTGTGATTCCCAAAAATGATAAATAAGTCATGGTATGAGGTTAGACATGAGACATATATATATAACTGAACTGATGCCCTTTCTGTGCTTATATCCCCCAACAGCATGCTAGACCAGACACAATTACGTACACGATGACAATGGGAGGACACAACATTGAAATGCAACTTGAAAAAAATAAGTAAGTTCTCATGTACATGATCTAAGCATTATGTCACATAATCTAAACATTATGCTACCAGATGTACACATGATGTTACATGATGTAAACATGATGTTACATGAACTAAACATGATCTTACATGATCTAAACCTGATGTTACATGATCTAAACAAGCTGTCACATGATCTAAACATGATGTTATCTGATCTACACATGATGTTACCTAATGTAAGCATGATGTTACATGAACTAAACATGATGTATGATCTAAACATGATGTTAAATGATCTAAATATGATGTTACATGATCTATACATGATGTTACATGATTTAAGCATGATGTTACATGATCTAAACAAGATGTCATATGATCTAAACATGATGTTATCTGATCTACACATGATGTTACCTAATGTAAATATGATGTTACATGACCTAAACATGATGTTAAATGATCTAAACATGATGTTAGATGAAATAATCATGTTACATGATCTAAAATCAATGTTACATGATCTAAACATGATGTTACATGATAAACATGATGGTGCATTGATCTAAACTTGATGTTACATGATCTAAACATGATGCTACATGAACTAAACATGATGTTGAATGAACTAAACATGATGTTACATGAAATAAACATGATGTTACATGATTTAAACATGTTAAATGAACCAAACATGATGATACATGAACTAAACATAATGATACACGAACTAAACATGATGGTAAATAAACTAAACATGATGTTACATGAACTAAACATGTTACATGATCTAAACATGATGTTACATGAATTAAATATGCTGTTACATGAACAAAACATGATGTTACATGATCTAAACATGATACATGATGTTACATGAACTGAACATGATGTTACATGAACTAATCATGATGATACATGAACTAAACACGATTTTACATTAACTAAACTTGATACTACATGAACTAAACATGATGCTGCCTGATGTAAACATGATGTTACATAATGTAAACATGTTGTTACATGAACTAAACAGGATGTTACATTAACTGAACATGATGTTACATCATCTAAACATGATGTTAAATGAACTAAACATGATGCTACATGAACTAAACATGATGCTACATGAACTAAACAGTATGCTACATGAACTAAACATGATGTTACATGAACTAAACATGGTGTTACATGAACTAGACATGTAACATGATCTAAACATTATGTTACATGAACTAAACATGGTGTTACATGATCTAAACTTGATGTTACATGATCTAAACATGATGTTACATGATCTAAACATTATGTTACATGAACTAAACATGATGATACATGAACTAAACATGATGCTACATGAACTAAACATGTTACATGAACTAAACATGTTACATGATCTAAACATAATGCTACATGAACTAAACATGATGTTACATTAACTAAACATGATGTTACATTATCTAAACATGATGTTAAATGAACTAAACATAATGCTACATGAACTAAACATGATGCTACATGAACTAAACATGATGCTACATGAACTAAACATGATGTTACATGATTTACACATGATGTTCCATGTACTAAACATGATGTTACATGATCTAAATGTGAAGTTACATGAACTAAACATGATGCTGCCTGATGTGAACATGATGTTACATGATCAAACATGATGTTACATGATCTAAACTTGATGTTACATGGTCTAAACATGTCATGAGTGAACCATAATTATGACCAGTGTGTTCACTACCAACTTTGCGTTTTTCATCTCTGCATTTCCACTTTTCCTTCTGCTTTTTGTTTTGGTTATTCAAGTTCATTTTACAGTAAAATATCTGATTTGTTTGATTTGGTTTTTACCAGTTTAACATGTGCTGTTAACTTTCCTACAGTGAGTTGTTCACCAAAGACTATACGGAGACCTACTACCAGGAGGATGGAACGCGAGTAACTACCACGCCAAATGACATTGTACGTGTTTGCTAGTGATTTTCACTTCTGCTTCTGCATCATTTGACTCATCAAGATTTGATTTCATTTCCCTCCTTTAATAGGAAACTTTTTTTAAATTATTTATTATTATTATTTTTAACTAATAATTTTTTTCAGAAACGCTTCAAAGAACAAATCACACGAACATGTACACATTCCTCAAAAATAAATGTTCAGATAAACAAACCAGAGACACGTTACATTGGTCTGATCTCTTCTCCAGGATCACTGCTACTATCACGGGAAGATTGTTAATGATACTGAATCATCTGTCAGCATCAGCACTTGTGACGGACTCAGGTGAGACTCCAGGATTGGCTTTTATATCTTTTTTTGTCCTTGGTCCTGGTGCTGGTGTTTTAAATACTATCTCATAAATCCTTTTTATGATGTTTCCATTTATGTATTCTCTCACTAAATTATCCTGTACCTTCTAACTGAATAAAGAAAATTAAATCCACCTACAACAACAATATTAATACTTTAAAAAATATGAAATGTTCAAGGCTTAAAGCGTATTCCATTATTCATGCACTCTCACAGAAAACATGGCAGGGCAACAAACAAAAGGCCCTCTGATAAAAAGACAAAATAGCTGAATTTAACACTTTAGAATTACAGGGTATTTGAGCATTGTAAAGGAATTAAGGAGGACATGTTGACACTACACTTGAAATGTTATGAATTTATTATTTTTTTTCCAGGGGAATTTTTTTAAGTACATTATAGTTCTTTATACTGAATAAGAGATGCTTTTATTGTGAAGGATTTATCCAAAGGTAGCCAGATTATTTTACTAAGGTATCCTTTAATGGTTTGAAAACACATGAAGCACCCTCAGTTAGAGGATTTATGAAAACAGATAAAATAAGTTTGTTTTTCCTGGATAGTTGGTTTTTATCTCAACATTTTAACCTTAATCTCCTCTCTTCCTCCTTGTCTTTGCTTTATTCGACGTGGCACTTGATACTTAATCATTCTTTAAGGAAATGACGTTTTTGCAACAGTAGTGAAAAAGTTCTCTGGTTTCCTCAGAAAAAGCTAAACTTAAAGAGGCTAGCTTAAAAGTTAGCTACTTTCACCTCCCTGGTAACGAGTCGCTGTGAGAGAGGTCATTCCGTTGTGCACAGATGAGATGATGTGCTGTCCCTGTGGTACTTCTGGTGAAGAGGGTGAATAATCTCAGAAGCTGTTACTTCACATACTAATCATAGACCACCTGACAACATGCACACGTGGTGTTACTACATCAACACAGTCTGGACAGCATGTGACAGAGTTTACCAGTAAAAACTGAAAACCTGCTTCTGAAAAGCTTTTCCGTCATTATTCAGACAAAAAAATCCAAATACTAAAGGGTTTTGTTGTTTATAACGGCATTCATAATAAAGTATCAGTGGAAGATGGTTTCACCTTTCTAGTTACAGATAGTTAACAGGTTTATGTTCAAGGTCACAAAAACGAAAGAAAAACCAGCTCTAAACTTTCTGTTCTTGTCAAGGCTCGAGGTAAGTGTCTAAGCCAAGAGACATACAGAATCAACACACGTAGTCCAAAGCAGTAAAGTAAAATGTCTTTATTATAAAAACGGGAACTGAAACCGCACAGGGAAGTCCTGTGGGATGAGCAATACGGCTCGAGTCTCTGAAGTGCTCAGGTTGATGAGATGATGAGAGGAAGCCAGGAAGGACGCTGGGCAGAGGGTGAGAACTCCAGGAGAGGCGAGGTAGCAGAGGGAAGCCAAATAGGAGCAGCGGAGGAGGACGGGACGAGATGTGTGTTATCCAGGGAACGTAGACAGCGAGGGTGAGGAGATGAGGAGAGGATCCTGAGTGGAACAAAAATTAGGCGTGAGGGATAATCCAAATCGTAATCCAAAAACACAATCCAAGGTCATAAATCCAATAGTCAAACATGAGTCAAAAACACGAACAAACTTGATCAAGGTCAAAGGCTGGTGCTACCTAAACTGGTGCAATCATCTGGCAAAGTGATGTGTCTCCATCCTCCTTTTGAACCCGCGTCCCTGATTGGGAAATCTCCTGCAGCTGCCGCTCCCCCTGCTCCTCACCTGTGGAGAATAGCTTAGAGTCTGGTGAGAGGAGAAGGTGTGACTCACCTCTGCCCAGGAACATGACAGTGCCCCCCCCTCAACGGACGCCCCCGGCGTCCTAGCACCGGATCTGGAGGCCTCGAAGTCCGAGATGAGAGAGGGGTCCTCGATGTTGGACCGGGGAATCCAGGAGCGTTCCTCCGGGCCGTACCCCTCCCAGTCCACCAAATATTGAAGACCCCGACCACGGGGGCGAGAGTCGAGGATGCGCCGAACCTTGTATACCAGCCCCCCTTTGTAGAGCTGAGCAGGAGGAGGCGGAGCCGGAACCAGGCACAGAGGGCTGGAAACGACGGGTTTGACCAGGGACACATGGAACACGGGATGGATCCGAAGAGACGACGGGAGTTCCAACCGCACGGTCGTCAGACTAGGGACCGCCGCGACCTTGAAGGGACCAAGGAACCTAGGAGAGAACTTCCTGGTGGTTGCCTTCAGCGGGACATCTTTGGACGACAATCAGACCATTTGACCGGGAGAGTAGGTGGGAGCAGGACAATAGTGTCGGTCAGCCAGTCGCTGATTCCTTTCCGCGGTCCGCTGAAGAGCTGACCTCGTGGTGATCCAGGTGCGGCGGGCCTGATGAAGGAACTGAGGAGTGGTGATGGTGGCATCTGTATGAAGGGGGAACAGAGAGGGCTGATATCCGAGGGAGGACTCGAAGGGAGACTGACCTGTGGCGGAGGAGACATGGCTATTATGGGCATACTCGACCCAAGCCAAATGCTCACTCCAGGTGGACGGGTTGGTGGCGCAGATGCAGTGAAGCATGGCACCCAACTCTTGGTTCATCCGCTCGCATTGTCCGTTGGTCTGAGGATGAAACCCCGAGGTCAGAGCCACCTGGGCTCCCAAGGCGGTGGCAAACTCCCTCCAGATACGAGACACGAACTGGGGGCCTCGGTCAGAGAGGATCTCTGTTGGGATCCCATGCAGACGAAAGACATGTTTAATTAAAAGCTGGGCCGTGACGGCAGATGTAGGGAGAGCCTTTAACGGCACCAGATGACAGGCCTTGGAGAACCTGTCCACAACAGTTAAAATGACACTAAAACCATGCGAAGGTGGCAACCCACAAACAAAGTCCAAGGCAATATGGGACCAAGGACGGGACGGCACTGGTAGGGAACAGAGTAGGCCTGCTGGAGACTGATTGGTACCTTTTAGTTGGGCACAGACGTGGCAGGCCGACACATACTCCTTCACGTCTCTGTAGAGGGAGGGCCACCAGAAAGATCGCCTGATCAGAGCCACAGTACGTCCTACTCCAGGGTGGATTGAGAACCTCCCTGTGTGAGCCCAGTGAATAACCTTTCCTCGTAGTGCCTGGGGAACAAACAATCTGTTGGAGGGTCCGTTACCTGGGCCAGGATCCACCTTAAGGGCCTCCAGGACCTGGTCTCTTATATGGGCCATGTTACTCCAGCAACGATGCAGGAGGCAGGCAAGATGGTGCTAGGAGCCGTCTCATCTTCAGAGGAGTGCTGGCGAGACAGAGCGTCAGGCTTTGTGTTCTTTGATCCTGGTCTATAGGACAAAACATAGTTAAAGCGGGAGAAGAACAAAGACCACCTATACTGTCGAGGGTTCAGTCTCTTTGCCTCCTTGAGATAGATCAGGTTTTTATGATCAGTCCAAATGATAAATGGTAGTTCAGCCCCCTCCAGCCAATGTCTCCACTCCTCCAAAGCCAGTTTTACTGCCAGTAACTCCCTGTCCCCCACGTCATACCTGCTCTCGGTGGGTGTCAAGCGCCGTGAGAAGGCACACGGATGAAGTTTGTGGTCTTCTGGGGATACCTGAGAGAGGACTGCACCAACCCCGGTGTCAGAGGCGTCCACCTCCACAGTGAACTGCTGCTTGGGGTCTGGTCTGGAGAGGACTGGGGCCTCGGTGAACCTCCTCTTCAGAGTCCTAAATGCAGCTTCAGCTTCTGGAGACCAGGAAAAGGGCTTAACAACAGAGGTTAGAGCTGTCAGAGGGGCTGCGGTCTGGCTGTAATTGCAGATAAACCGTCTGTAAAAGTTTGCAAAGCCAAGAAACCGCTGCAGTTGTTTCCTGGTGGCAGGGGTAGGCCACTCAGTCACTGCTTGGACCTTGTCTGGGTCCGCCCTCAGCCGTCCATTTTCTAAAACAAAACCAAGAAACTTAACTACTGAAACATGAAATTCACATTTCTCGGCTTTTACAAATAGTCTGTTCTCCAACAGCTGTTGGAGTACCATCCGAACATGTTTCTGGTGTTGATCAATGGACCTAGAAAAAAATCAAGATATCATCAAGATATACAGATACAAAGTCATTAATGTAGTCCCCCAACACTGAGTTCACGAGTGTCTGAAACACCGCTGGAGCATTAGTGAGGCCAAAGGGCATCACCAAATATTCAAAGTGCCCCAGGGGTGTCTTAAAAGCTGTCTTCCATTCGTCACCTTGGCGGACTCTGACCAGGTGATATGCATTGCGGAGATCCAACCATGTAAAAACGGTGGCATCTTGCACAGGTTCAAAGGTAGATGAAAGTAGAGGGAGCAGGTACTTGCCCTTCACCGTTATTTGATTTAAACCCCCTGTAATCAATACAAGGGCGAAGCGACCCGTCCTTCTTGGCCACGAAGAAAAACCCAGCTCCCAGAGGTGAGGTGGATGGCCTGATTATGCCATTGGCCAGGGCCTCTGTAATGTATTTCCTCATACTGTCCTGTTCAGGTTTGGACAGACTGTAGAGGCGGCTGGTTGGGAGCGGAGCTCCTGGCAACAGGTCAATTCCAATGTCAAATGGACGGTGAGGTGGCAACGTGGCTGCTTGATCTCTACTGAACACTTGCTGTAAGTCATGGTACTCACTTGGTACCTGGGTGAGATCAGGCGGCTCCACAAGAGTCTTTTCAGAGTCCTTGGATCCAGAGGAAGCAGAGGTCAGGCAGGTAAGATGACACTCCGGACTCCAGGTCTCCACACGGCTTGATCTCCAGTCCAAACACGGGTTGTGTACCCTAAGCCAGGAATGGCCTAGAACTACTTGGTTCTGCGGGGAGGGAAACACAAATAATGAGATCATCTCCGTGTGGTTACCTGAGACCTGGAGCTTGAGTGGTTGGGTCCGGTGGGTGATTGTGGCCAGGGGCCTCCCATCCAGGGAGGACACTGTTAAAGGTCCCGGCAGTGGAACAGTAGACAGTCCCCAATCCCGCACCAGTTGCGGGTCCACCAATGACTGTTCACATCCTGAGTCTACTAGAGCAGTCATCTGGTGGCGACGACTGTTAACAGTCAAAGCACAGTCAATAAGAAAACGGGAGGTTTCTTTACCTGAATGACTGCCCACCAGAACTCCCGTAACTACTGGTGGGCACGCCCTTTTGACGCCGCAGGGCAAGTGTGCACCATGTGTCCTTTCCACAGTAAAGGCACAAACCTTTACTGTAACGATGTTGGAGCTCCTCCGGAGTAAGGTGGGTACGTCCCACCTGCATGGGCTCCTCGGGTGAGTCCAGAGGAGGAGAACTATGGGATGGACGATGTGCTGCAGGTGGTGACAGATCCCTGAATGGTGTCTCCTGAAGCTCCCTATGTCTCTTGTCGAGAGAGATGCATAATGAGATCAGTCCGTCCAGGGTTGATGGTTCGGGGCACAGAGCCAGCTGGTTCTTTACCCGATCGTTCAGAGCTTCGATGAATGCTGCTTTAAGGGCATCGTCTCCCCATGATGTCATTGCAGCCAAGGTCCTAAACTCCAGAGACATGTCAGCCACTGACCTTCTCCCCTGCGAGAGATGCAACAGTCTTTTTCTGATGTCAGTGGTGGTCTTGGAACTGCAAAAAGTCAGTTTAAAATCCTTCAGAAAGTCTGGGTAAGAACCAGACAGGAAATTAGGATTTCTACTCTTAGCCTCCGCCCACCAAAGCGCCTTGCCTCTAAGTAGTCCATCAATAAACGAGATCTTCATTGAGTCAGTAGGAAAAGACCTCGGGGAGTCTTCAAACGCTAGGCGGCACTGTAGCAGAAACCCAAAGCAATCCTCGAATTCACCGGAGAAGGTCGGACATTGCCGAGGAGGAGCCGAATGGAAGTGGGTGATTTCCGGAGAGCCGAGCGCCTCCGGTCCAGGTGAAACCACACTTCCCGAGGCGTGTGGTTCTGTTCCGAACGCCGGAGCGGCGGCTGTCGCTGGAGCGGGGACGGAACCCGAGGCTGTAGAGGGGAGCTGCTCCTGAAGCTGCTGCAGGACGGTCTCCAAACGTTGATAACGTTGGTTGGTGATATTCAGCTGCTCCATGAGGACAGGAAGTGTCTGCTCTTGTTGGGACATCCGGATAGCCAGATCCGCGAGTGCTGATTCCGCTGGATTAGATGTGTGGCCGGATGATTCTGTCAAGAGGTAAGTGTCTAACCCAAGACATGCAGAATCAACACACGTAGTCCAAAGCAGTAAAGTAAAATGTCTTTATTATAAAAACGGGAACTGAAACCGCACAGGGAAGTCCTGTGGGATGAGCAATACAGCTCGAGTCTCTGAAGTGCTCAGGTTGATGAGATGATGAGAGGAAGCCAGGAAGGACGCTGGGCAGAGGGTGAGAAGTCCAGGAGAGGCGAGGTAGCAGAGGGAAGCCAAATAGGAGCAGCGGAGGAGGACGGGACGTGATGTTTGTTATCCAGGGAACGAAGACAGCGAGGGTGAGGAGATGAGGAGAGGATCCTGAGTGGAACAAAAACCAGGCGTGAGGGATAATCCAAAACGTAATCCAAAAACACAATCCAAGGTCATAAATCCAATGGTCAAACACGAGTCAAAAACACGAACAAACTTGATCAAGGTCAAAGGCTGGTGCTACCTAAACTGGTGCAATCATCTGGCAAAGTGATGTGTCTCCATCCTCCTTTTGAACCCGCGTCCCTGATTGGGAAATCTCCTGCAGCTGCCGCTCCCCCTGCTCCTCACCTGTGGAGAATAGCTTAGAGTCTGGTGAGAGGAGAAGGTGTGACTCACCTCTGCCCAGGAACATGACAGTTCTGCGTTAATGCACAGAAATATTTTGCTTGCTTTCTCTCAGGGTAGTTGTAATGCTTCCTCTGCTCTTACCCGTAGCTCTGGCTACCTAAAGCATGCTTCCTGTTAGCTGGAAACATTTTTTTAGGTAGCCGTAGCTCGCTTTAGCTGTAAATGACAAATACTGATGGTTTCAACTGGAACACTGAAGTCGCAAAGATGCACCAGGGGTCTGAAACAAATTTTTTTTCAAAGGCTAGAGTTTTTTCCAACAAACACTGCTGCCGCAACTAACCCGTCTTTCGCTGATGCCGTCTCCCTTTCCCCCGCAGCCATGAGCGATCATCTGTTAGAATAGGGAAGGCAACACAAGGAGAAGGAGCAGAAATTTGCCAAGCACCAAGGCTGCCAGGGAGCGAACCGACCCCACCCCCGCACGTTTAGAGGAAGAAGAAATTTAATGTCAAAGTGCAAATGTAAAACACAGAGCATGAAATCCTGTACGTCCCTAAACAGCTGCAGCATTTCAAGATGGCGCTATATTTTGGAGGGTCAACCACAGTTTATGTATATAAAATGTAAAATTTTAAGCTAACAACACATACTTATCAAATTATTTATGAATATCCTAACTGCAGGGACAAGTAAAAAGATTACAGTCTGTGGCTTTAAAAACAGATTTAGGTTATGATAGAAAATCCTGCTGGATCTCCATACTGTTATGGTCCATGTGTCAGGAACAAAGATCTGTAAAAGTTTTAATTCAAAGTCACCCAGACTGCTGAAGTGGCTGGTCCAGCTCACTGAAATGTCACTGCAGCAGCTCACCTCAGTAGTTTGGATGAGCAGATGGAAACCTGGTCCTTTCATTTTCTAGATGAATGTGTTTACAGACAGATTTTCCACATTTAAATGCATTACCGCTGAGTTGTAGCTCTAGCTGTCTGACTGTTTGTGTGATCTTGGTTTAGGGGTTACTTCAGAACATCTGCTCAGAGGTACCTGATCGAGCCCCTGTCTGGTGATGATCAGGGGTATCATGCGGTGACAACGTTTGACGGGGCTAGTTTCACCCCTGCAGTGTGTGGCGTGACCAACACCAGCTGGAACGAAGAGTACGAACCTCCAACAAGCCACAGCCGTTCCAGATCAGCGGTTAGGGTTATTAATGATTATCAACTAACCATGACCTCATCAAACCCATTCTATCTTACCTGCTGTAAAAAGACATCTGAACAGCCTGTGTTTAGAGAAATAGCTTTCACATCCTAGTGTGTAAGACGATCAATCACGTTTCTCAGCACTGCACGACAGCTGAGATATCTCAGAGTTTAATCACAGAAAATATTTAATGAAAATTACATTTTATTTATCCAAAACGGGTTTTCAATCATGTTCCCATTTGATTTTTCAGGTTATTTCTATTGTTCAACAACTGAAATACAATGAGCTCATTCTTGTTGCTGATAATCGTGAGGTAAGATTTCCAACAGGAACCTCTCATGGTGGTCGTCTCCATCTACACTACCTTTGAACTCATACTGACCACTCAGCTGGTTTATTTGTTGAAACAAAATATCTGAACTATGATTCAGAATCTGTTCAGCTCTCAGACCTCTGCTGTCTAATGCAATATTCAGCATGTGTTCAACACTTGTGCAGTGCCTGGTGTGAATCAGTGTGTCGGTGATCTTCATGCTGCTTCGTTCTGGAAACACAACTTCCTTTTATTTGTTGTTTTTGGTGGATGAAGGTCACAATATTAGCTTATTGTCTTTGTGTGTTCACCTATAAGCTTGTTATTATTTTCTTCTGCCTTTTTCTCTACGTGTGCTGCTGTAGCAAGTGAATTTCCCCTCTGTGAGATCAATAAAGTTTGTTCTATTTACTTTATTCAAGGTAGAAGATGATTGTTTGGGTGAGAAGCTGTTGCTGTGAAACAGGAAGTGACTTTGCTTTGATGAAATGTTGTTTCAGTACCTGAAGATGAACAAAGACCTGACAGCGCTTAGAAAGAGGATATTTGAAATAGTCAATTTTGTCAACACGGTGAGTCAGAGCTGTACTTTCATGAGGAGGATGTGTGCGATTGTTTCGTTTCCTGTTTTTTCTGAAGAACTCAGTCTTTCTGCTGATCTCCTGTAGGCATACAAGCCCCTGAGGACTTTTATCGCTCTGGTGGGTCTGGAGGTCTGGTCAAACAGTGATCTAATCACAGTGACCCCCCCAGCAGGAGCTAACCTGGATGCCTTTAAGTCCTGGAGGAATTCTGACCTGATAAAAAGACAAAAACACGACAATGCCCACCTCATCAGGTACAACCCGGCCTCAAAAAACCATAGCTGACCAGTAGTTTGGGTTAGGCTAGAGCAGGGTTGCCCAATCCTGGTCCTGGAGGGCCAGTATCCAGCAGGTTTTAGTTTGAACTCTGCTTCAGCACACCTGATTTCAATCAGCAGGTGATTAGCAAGCCTCAGCAGAGCTTCATAAGCTGCTGCACAGGTGATTCAATCAATCAATCAATCAATCAATCAATCAATCAATCAATCAATCAATCAATCAATCAATCAATCAATCAATCCTTTATTAATCTCAGAGGGAAATTAGTTTCAGTACATACAATTCAGAGATCAGACATACATGGGCAAGACACATGACAAGAATTGGTGACTGCGGTCATTCACAACCCTGAGTCACGCTACCTTAACCCCAAAATTCCACTACCTCCGCTCCGCTCCGACACAAACTCCGCAGCAAAATCGGTCCCGTTATAGTCAATCAGAGCTGTTTCAGTACTGCGGTCGTGCGCCATCCGGCAAAAATAGGTTCGATTCTATTTTTGCCGGACGCCGGAGCACCTCCGCAGTCAATGGACAGAAATCACAACCGCCCAGCAGGAAAAGGAGCAAGCACAACGTCCGTTTTTCACAATAAATCGATAAACAAAAGGCGTTTTTTGTTTCATATGCACAGGTTTAGCAACTTTTAACAACTATCAATGGCGGCTGAACTTTAAATGCACAAAAATAAGCCATAAATACAGTTTCTTCTATCAAAGTAGTCATACTTTGTTGATCCAAACACTGCTGATCTCTCAACACAAATGATGGGCAGATTAAACAGTTCATTTCGATGCTTCTCCCACACAACGGGTGTTTGGATCTAACTTCCGCGTTTATTGCTCGGACTGTATCGCAAGATCTCGAAAATCCCGCGCATGCTTGTTTGCCCACCTCAGGTCTCCGCACCGGAGCGGAGCCGTTGTAGAGCGGGTACCAGTAAAAATTGAGTTCGGAAGCGAGCAGCTGCGGAAGGCGGGGGCGGAGCGGAGCGGAGGTAGTGGAATTTTGGGGTAATAGAGATAAGAGGGTTACATGAGGATTGGTTCAGGTGGTGGAAAAAAAAGGCACTTCAGAGTTACCCTCCACCAGGAGGGCAGCTTTGCTCTGCCAAAGAACACCTCAAGAAATATACAACAGATTTCATACAACACAACATAACATGAGACTCCAGTAGGAAGGTGGGGGTGGGGGGTGGGGGTGGGGTGGGGTGGGGGGGCTGGGATCCTGTTTCCCCCAGCGAGAGCAGCCATCTACGGCGCTCATCTACTGTACAGTCACAGGTGGGAGGGAGAACTTGGGAGAAGCGCAGAGCACATTGACTCATGCAGGTTGATGACCTCGCCAGGCTGAAGTCCACCAATCCGGGGGGTGTCGGGTTTTAACAGCATCTGTCTGCATTCCTTTGTGGGGGTTTGTTACTTGCAGCTCAAGGCTACCAGGGCGTCAGATTCAGATAACAAGAACTTGTTTGGGTCAGGCTGAGATCATTTTCCTCTCTGCCTTCAGTCTTTAAACTGATCATTCCAGTCCTTCAGTGGAGCCAATTTTGGGTTTTTAAACTTGTCCATACCGTCCGGTGACTCTCTCTGAGATGACATCCATTTTGCGCACTAATACCAGTATCGCAGCTAGAACATTGTCCAGCTTACGATTCACCTCGAGCAACATCCCAGCCTGAAGAGTCTCCACACGGACGGTGCTTTCTGTGGGTGCGGGTCGCTCTCCAATCGCTCCCGTCTTCCCAAATTTCCAGAAAACCAGATACCCTCCCACTCCAATCAGGAGAAATCCAGTGATCATCAGGCCGAATATCCACACGTCTTCGATATCCTCAATGGACAGCTGGCTGAGGCATATGATCTTCCACTCCTTCCAGGAATCCAGCATATATCCCACCGGGTGTGTCCCCTGTGGACATGAGGGAGCCCCCTGCTCCGTTCTCATTGTTGAAAAAATCGTATCAATCGCATTGAATGACCAGTTTATCAAATCCATGGTTAGTAAAAATAGTTTTTCAGAAGAAATGCAGAGAAGCGCTCTGTGGGCAGACAGGACAAAGAGCCTTAGGGAAATAAGATAAGGGAGCTCCTCCAGTGCCAAGAAGAAAACCTCCGAATCAAGTGTGTTGGAGCAGAGAAACCACAAAGTCTCCTGCATACTGGCCCTCTGGGACTAGGATTGGGCACCCCTGGGCTAGAGGGTTTTCAAAGAATTGTCCAAAAAATCCAAATGCAATAAATGACATCTTGTTTTTCAGTGGAATTGACTTTGAAGGACCAACGGTTGGTCTTGCTTACATTGGGACTCTCTGCTCTGACAGCTCAGTCGGTGTGGTACAGGTGAGCCGGGCCTATGGTCGTTCAGCAAAACCTTTTAGAGGACAGAATTTGTTGTTCTAAATCAAACCCTCTGACTGTATGTTTCTACTTCTTCTGGAGGTTTGGCTTCATATGATGGTGGTTATGAAGCAGAACATTATTTCATCATGTCAGACATCCAACTGACTCAGAGTGCTGATTAAATCCAGAAATCCTCACCTGAAGGTTAAATCCCCATGAATTTGTCCTGTAGGATCACAATGACCGTGCTATTGCAGTGGGAGCGACTCTGGCCCACGAGATGGGCCACAATCTGGGGATGAACCATGATGACTCCAGCGGGTGTGTTTGTTCTGCAGACAGCTGCATCATGGCTGCAGCCCTCAGGTACGAAAAGCTGTCCCCACGTCTCAGAGGGCAAGTCTGTCCAAGTTAAGTAGGTCAGACACGGAGATGGTCAGGGACTGCTGTGTGTGTGTGTGTGTGTGTGTGTGTGTGTGTGTGTGTGTGTGTGTGTGTGTGTGTGTGTGTGTGTGTGTGTGTGTGTGTGTGTGTGTGTGTGTGTGTGTGTGTGTGTGTGTGTGTGAGTAAGAGAGATAAAGCTAAATTTAGTGTAAGAGTCAGCTGATCCTCATCACTGCAGTAAAACTCTGTTCACCAGCTAATTTAGCTTCTCCATCCAGGAGCCACCAGTGTAACTACACACATAGGTCTAAAACGTATCACCACGAGTCTCACCTGCTCTAGACTTGCTGACAAATCAACAAAAGCAAACTAGATGTTTCAGTGAGGTAGCAGGGATGAGTCAGTTCTTCTGAATCTGAAGCCATGCTTCTTCACCAGGACACCTGTTTTATAGAAACCTTTCATCTGTACAGGTTAGTTTGATTTACTGGTGAGATACCAGAGGCTGAAAGGAGCCTTCTCCTTAGACAAGATAAGGGGCTCCATCATCCTCGGGAAGGCTGGATTAGTCTCAGCTCCTCCATCTGAGGTACTTCAGCCATGATCTCCCCTGCTTGCCTCCCTGTGGAGGTTTTCCAACCTTGTCCTCCTGGACAGAGAACCTTGGGGAGAGCTAGAACCTGCTGGAAGAGTTAGAAATCCTCAATGGATTGGGAACACCTTGAGATCCACCAGAAGGATCTGGAGCCTGTCTCTGGAGCGAGGGATGTCCTGTTACTTCCACAGCTTGACCTTACAAAACTGAAAGATGAATAGTTTTACAGCACAACAGATTCATGAGGTTAGACCTCCATATGGGTGAACCTGGTGGTGGATTGTGGAAGAAAAAGCTAAACGAAACACTGAAAAGAATAACAGCTGTAAGCACAAAACAAACATCCTTGCAGCTTCGAGGCTGCCTCTCTACAGATAATGATGTTCTTTATCCCTGCTCAGCTCGAACGTCCCACGCACCTTCAGCAGCTGCAGCAGCAGCAACTATGCAAGCTTCCTAACTGGCCGCAGCCCCGGCTGCTTGCTGGACAAACCTGACTACAACACCCTGGTGGCTCCTCCGACCTGCGGAAATGGATTTTTGGAGAAAGGAGAGCAATGTGACTGCGGCACTGTGGAGGTAACAAGTGTGTTCATGATGGACCCGTCTGGTCCTCCAGGCCACTGACTGCATGTTGTAGAGGTTTCTCTGCTCCAGCAAACCTGGGCCTCCTTTATAACGCCTGCTTGTGCACAAGACAGGGTCTGAACATGAGTACGTCCACTCTGACCCCTGTGTGAGGGCATGTTGGAGATGGAAAACAGGCAGGGGCGGCGCGCGGGGGTTATTCCATCTTCCCTGATGGCACGGCTATATTCCAGGTTAACAATGTTAGGATTCATCAGGCTCTGATAGTGAAAGAGTGGTTCAGGGAGCATCTTGATG
>SSNQ01000552.1:310006-347403 GCA_006942095.1 Nothobranchius kuhntae | reverse complement strand
ACAACAGATTCATGAGGTTAGACCTCCATATGGGTGAACCTGGTGGTGGATTGTGGAAGAAAAAGCTAAACGAAACACTGAAAAGAATAACAGCTGTAAGCACAAAACAAACATCCTTGCAGCTTCGAGGCTGCCTCTCTACAGATAATGATGTTCTTTATCCCTGCTCAGCTCGAACGTCCCACGCACCTTCAGCAGCTGCAGCAGCAGCAACTATGCAAGCTTCCTAACTGGCCGCAGCCCCGGCTGCTTGCTGGACAAACCTGACTACAACACCCTGGTGGCTCCTCCGACCTGCGGAAATGGATTTTTGGAGAAAGGAGAGCAATGTGACTGCGGCACTGTGGAGGTAACAAGTGTGTTCATGATGGACCCGTCTGGTCCTCCAGGCCACTGACTGCATGTTGTAGAGGTTTCTCTGCTCCAGCAAACCTGGGCCTCCTTTATAACGCCTGCTTGTGCACAAGACAGGGTCTGAACATGAGTACGTCAACTCTGACCCCTGTGTGAGGGCATGTTGGAGATGGAAAACAGGCAGGGGCGGCGCGCGGGGGTTATTCCATCTTCCCTGATGGCACGGCTATATTCCAGGTTAACAATGTTAGGATTCATCAGGCTCTGATAGTGAAAGAGTGGTTCAGGGAGCATCTTGATGGCTTTTCCTAACTCCATGGCTCCAGTGGAACACTGGACCTGCTCTATACTGTTAGGGGGATCCGGGAGCATGATTGGGAGTTTGCCCTAGCCAATCTACATGTGTTTTGTGGATTTGGAAAAGGCGTTTGACCCTTCGGGGGGGGGGGGGGGGGGGGGGGGGGGGGGGGGGGGGGGGGGGGGCCTGTGGTGGTACTCTAGGAGTACAAACACACACACACACACACAAGCTAACAAAGACATTGTGACATCATAATGTACCAGCTAACATCATAGTGTTACTCCATAGCCAATAGTGAGGGCAGATTTAAATTCAAATATAGTGCTGAGTTTTTACGTGACGACAGAGAAACACTGACAGTTTTAGGCTCTAAATGACCAAATTATTGACTACACATGTCTACAGCACGATTAGACACTCATTTATATAGTTTATCAACAAAAAAACGTTGATTTGGCGGTGACTTGCTCTTTAAGTATCTTGGGGTTATTCACAAGTGAGGGAACGATGGAGCGTGAGATGGATGGGGGATTGGTGCTGCATCTGCAGTGATGCGAGCGTTTTACCGGTCTGTCGTGGTGAAGAGAGAGCTGAGCAGGAAGGCAAAGCGCTAGATTTACCAGCAGATCTACGTTCCTACCCTCACCTGTGGTTCCTACCCCCCCCCCCCCCCCCCCCCCCCCCCCCCCCCCCCCCCCCCCCCCCCCCGCCCGACTGACAGTCTCTGCCCTTTATTCAGTGTGAATCTTAGGCAACTAATATTTGAATAAAGTGTGATAGAAAACATAATAACTCCAAAACTGCCCAAAACTCATCCCTAAACAGTTGAGACTTAAAGGTTTGTACGTTACTGAACAACTTAGGTTCTAAAAGCCTCCTGCAAAAACAGAATAATGAAGATTGGAAGGTCAGAAATGTAAAAGTAGTTGCCATCATCTCAACTGTGACTGGAAATATAGCACTGTTAGATTTTCTAATATTAGTCTCTAATGTTGTGAGTCTGAGAGACAAAAGGTTGGTTATTTGTGACCTTCATGCTCAGAGGCAGCAGTGCACATCAGCATCAATGAATAAAGCCACAAGGGCCCAGGGTCCCTCTGAATCCCAACGTCACCGAACACAACCCACCTCTGCAACCAGAAACCTGGTTTCATACAAGTTTTGCTCTTGTAGTTAGAAGTTTGGTTGCGTGTAAAGTTGTGAAGCTGACTGCTGGTGGTGTAACACTAGCAGGGCAGATTTGATTTTTTCATAACACTGAAACAGTGCTGAAGCATTTTTAAGTCTAGGCACATCTTGTCTCAGGGCAACTACTTTCTGTAACTAAAATCTCCTACTTCTTTGTTCTAAACTGACTTTTGTGCCAAAGACGTGTGGTTCCTGGTATGCTGCAGCATTTCTGTTTTGAGCAAAGTTAAGTGAAACAAAGAGATTGGTTTGTTTAGCAATAATCAGATAGCATCAGCAAGTCTGTTTGTACTGCAACAGTCATGTGCAGGTTTAACAGCACAAACGTTTCAGACTAGATCATGTTTAGATGTGTTTTCTCCATGCTTGTGTTCCGTTTGTCCAAAGCTAGTAAAACTCAGTGGCAGCATTCTTTAATATTGACTCTGCTGATGCAGCACGTAACAGACAGGATGCACTAGGGATGTAAGAAAATATCGATATGATAATATGTCATTTTTTTCCTGTGATATTATATCGATATTCAAAATCTGTGTATCCAATATTTGGAAGAATTTACATGCAAATATTTGTGTATCTTCTTTTCTTTTGGTGCAACTCAGACATCAACTGCCAGTTGGCAGCAGTGTGCAACGGGGTTTGTTTCCACCATTGAAATGAAAATCCTTCTGTTATTATTCAAATACCTAATGTAAACATGTTAAGTATCAGTTTGGACTGTTTATTGAATATTCCTACAACAAATTCAGTTAAAAAATTGTTAATAACATCTGACTGAATGTATCACTATATATCATGATACATTGCATCGTCTCCCCTTTATCTTGATTAGGGTTGTCACGGTGTGAAAATTTAACCTCACGGTTATTGTGACCAAAATTATCACAGTTTTCGGTATTATCGCGGTATTTTTTTTTAAACGTGTTACATTTTCAGACAACTAAATCAACCCTTTATATATCAGGAAAATACTGTCCTCAGTTTGTGTCTAAATTTTGCCTAAAATGTGTTATTTTGTAATTATGTTGTTTATTTGTTTACATTTTTTCCCCTTTAGTCTTTAAGATAGCAATATTTGCCCATAACTTCTTATTTTTTGTCTGTTTGATGTCATCATTTTAAAAATATTAGATCAGATGATACTCAGTACTCAAGTAGCCTTCTAATCAGATACTTTTTTTACCCTTACTTGAGTAATAAACCCTATATCAGGAAAATATTGTCCTCGGCTTGTGTCCATCCAGTGAGCTTTGCAGATGTGGGAAAATGTCATCAGGCAGTAATCATTGTTAAATTCATAATTATTCTCGGAGAGAGACCAACTCTTATCTGTCCCTGGGAGCCCCGTAATGCATAGCGTCATTTCAACATGGGGGTGTCCGCGACACGGTTTATATGCAGGTAGCGGCGCTGCGGCTGCTTTATATAGCGACTCATTGCATTCTCCCTCAACCCAAATCCTCGAATCACGCATTTTAGCTAAAACCCTAATGTTAACTTGCCTTGCGTTGACTGTAGAGTTGTGGGTGATGGTCACGCAGATGTGTCCTGAGATTTGAAGCGTTGCTGCCTTTCACAGACACTTTTTCTGCACGTGCTGCAAACAGGATAGCCGTTCTCTATCAACTGTCCCTCGGCATTCTTCAAATATCCAAAAAACATGCCCGTACTTCCGACTTTGTCTTTTTTGAGGGATAATAAATGTCCTGAGCGCTGCCGTCTCCTTTGACCATTATTTCAGCTTTAGCTTCAAGAAAGTTTTGGCTGTAAACATCAAAGTGCGCATGTGCCGCCAGCAACTTCAGCAGATGATACGGTGGCTGGTAAGGGTCACCGCGCCTACACCGCAGCCACGGTAATCCACCGAGATAATACATTTTTTTTAAAAACAAGACGGTTATTATTTTAGTCAACTTTTTTACCGGGGTTTACCGCTACACCGTTACTGTGACAACCCTAATAGTCAGGGATGTGTATTTTTGAAATTCTGACGATACGATACATATCACGATACAGGGGAGACGATACGATATAGCACGATATATTGCGATACATTCAGTCAGACGTTACAAGCAATTTTTTAATGAATTTATTGTAAGCATGTTCAATAAACAGTCCAAACTGATACGTAACATGTTTAACATGAGGTATCTGAACCATGATGGAGGGATTTACATTTCAATGGTGGAAACAAAACCTGTTGCACACTGCTGCCAACTAGCGGGTGGCGATTGAATTGCACAAAACGAAAAGAATACACAAAAGTTTGCATGTAAATTCTTTCAAGAATTACATACACAGCTTTTGAATATCGATATAATATTGCTGGAAAAAATATCACGATATATTGCCATATCGATATTTCCGATACACGGCTTTTGGATATCGATGTAATATTGCTGGAAAAAATATCACGATATATTGCCATATCGATATTTTCTTACATCCCTACTAATAGTGATACGTGTTGTATCGCCAGAATTTCACCAATACACATCCCTGAGATGCACCTATTAAAGGTGCAGTATGAGAATTTTTTCCTGGAGTAATTTTTGCCTTGCTACTTGAATTGCTCTTTACATACACAATTGAACAATTCTTATTGATTGGATCATAAAACTGCTTCTCTGCCCATCTCTCCCCCTTCTGCACATAACCATTTCTGTCCAAGAATTGCACATTCACATGGAGCACCTGTTTAGGAAGTGAAACCAAAGCAGAGTTGCCTCGTGTCAACTTCTGTTCTCAAGTTGTTCTACATGTTCTGTTTAGACTCTGGTTCTGTTCTCGTGGGGAAATGTTTAGGTGACGGACCTGTTGTCTGTGAATGCAGCCCGTGCCATATCTGCTGGCAGAGCTGTGAGTGTAGCGTGTGGGAGGAGGAAGTTTTCACCTGTTGTTCAAGGGGTTTTCCAGATCATTTGGGACTGAGGAGCTGAGATCATGAAGTGAAAAATACACCAAGAAATCTAAAACTGCCTTGTTCTTTCATCATAAAAACACCACAGTACATTAGATAGCTCCTTAAATTGTTATACGGGTAGATAAAGTAAAACAGAACCCTCAGCAACAGGCATTACACACTCCTGTGTTTTGGAGGTTTGGCTTAGTGTGGCATATCTCAATCATTTTCTGTCACTCCCCCATTTTGTGAAGACCCTGTTCTCCCCACGATGCTCCATGGAAGTTGTAACGTACGACAGGTCAGAGATGGAGACTGCCACGCAGAGTGGTGTGAGAAGACCGGTAGAGCAACGAGACTCTTGCCTTTTCTCAATAACTAGTTTATTTTGGTCATGAAACAAAAGGAAGACAAGCTTTACGGAACGAGTACCATGTACACGCAGGAGATCTTTCTACTGACAACATAACAACAAAGAAGAACTGATTATATAGGCAAGTGCTGCCACCTTGTGGTGACATACTGTATTACAGCAGTAACAGCATCAGCTGTTACATAGTCCCCCTCGTGAGAAAAAGGCTGTCCTCAGCCGTACACCGCAGAAGAAACAGCATCCTACACTTAACAATACCCTATACATAGAGATTACAGCTAAGATTGGCACACCCACAGGGCTAAAGACCCTGCAAAGAGTAATACAGCAAAAACGTACTGGGACAAACACAAAACCATCTAAAATTGTCTTCTCAGGAAAATTGAACCTCGACTCAAGGAGTCGCAAAATCAAGTAAAGCAAACTCTGGTAGCTCTCTGTCATATCACAAAATTGCAGTGCAACAATGTTTATGTTTATGTTTATTTATTTAGCAGACGCTTTTATCCAAAGCGACTTACAATTTATAACCTATAGGACATGTTGTGATCTGTGGGGGAAACCGGAGTACCCAGAGGAAACCCACGCATCTATGGGGAGAACACACAACTCCACGCAGATAGGCCGCAGCCGAGTTTCGAACCTGCAACCTTTGTGCTGCGAGGCAACAGTGCTAACCAGTGTGCCACCATGCAGACAATACAGTATGAAAATCATAAACTAAAACATTTAATTTCAGATCAAGCCTGGTTGTGTGAAAATCACTAGTCCATCTCTTGTTGGCCCAGCCAGATGTGATCCTGGGGTGGTGCCTAGGCCTGAGGTTGTAATGCCCTGCAGGACCCGGGGATAGAGAGGATCTGGGGGGAAAGACTATCATCAACCATGTCAACACCGGAGGCAGGGTTGGTATCAGCTGAATCTGGAGGAAATGGATCAGGGCTGGTGTCAGCGTCAAGGGAAATCTGAGAGGCATTATCAGCTTCTGGAACCCCTACTGTCTGTCCCTCAGCAGGAGAAGAGACAGAATGTCCTTCAGAAGTGAGAGAGTCCCATGAATGGAACAGTTGCATATTCACAACACGATAAGCACCCGCATCTGTACCGGAGTCAACCCAAATGAGTTTGTAGTTGACATCTCTTAGTTTCTGGGATACACACAATGGTCCTTCAAAGAGTGGTGCAAGTTTAGCAGTAAAGTTAGACTGAGCATCTGACCGGGGATGTGTCTTAACCCTTACAAGGTCACCATCACAAAATGTGACGTGTCGACGTCTCAAGTCATAGTAGCATTTCTGTCTATCATGACTATAGTTGAGTGCTACTCTGGCATGGTCACGAGCCTCCTGAAGGGAGTTTCTAAGAGTCTCAGGGTAAGGTACACCCAGTTCGTCTACACCTGTCAATGGAGGATGAGTGATAAGATCAAGCAGGGTGTCTAACTCACAACCATACAGCATCATAGAAGGACTCATACCTGTACTGTCATGGGGGCGGTAGGCAGAGCAAAACAAATCTGAGGGAGAAACTTGTCCCACGAGGTGTGTTTATCACCCACGTAAGCGCGGATCACAGTCTTTAGAGTCCGGTTGACACGTCCGTGGTGTTCGTCTGTGGGTGACATGCAGTAGTGAGTCTGTGTACAGAGCCTAAGGTGGAAACAACATGTTCAAAAAGCTCGCTCAAAAAAGGAGACCCCCTGTCAGAAATCAGATAAGTTGGTGTGCCATGTCTAGCAAAAATGTCAGTGACAAGTTTACCTGCTGTTACCTGGAATGTAGCTTCCTTGACAACACTTACTTCAACCCACTAAGTCAAATAGTCCACAAACACTGTGACTACGTTTACATGCAGCCAATATCCGGGTTATGATCGGGTAAAGGTCGGTATTCGGGTTTCTGAGTTGATCAGAATAACCCGTTTACAAGCATAAATAGAAAGAGTTACCCCTAACTTGCATAACCCGATTTAAATGCGGACGTTGGGGTAGCGTCAGGACGTATGGACTACGTCCAGATGCAATATGCATCATTTCCGGTTCTTCTTGTTCCGGTATCCGTAAAAACAACAACATGTTTCCCAGTTCGGAAGAGATAGCGACCGCGTTTGTTTGCGCTTTAGTTTCCTCGTCACTCCAAAAGTGTGGTGCTGTGCCGCGACTCGCCAGAGCATGCGCAGAACACACGCTTTGATGGGATATCCCGATATGCGTTTACACGACCAAACATTCGGGTTAGAAAAGGGTTACCCCAGGTGTAGTAACTGGGTTTTTAAAAACCCGGTTATGAGCATATCCGGGTTTTTGGCGGTGTTTACATGGACCTGCGGAACCGGGTTATTGTGAATATTCGGGTTTTAAAAGGGTTACTGTCTGCATGTAAACGCACTCAATCAGATATGCATTACCAGCAGGGGTCCAGGGTAGTGGGCCAACAAAATCCACACCCACATACTCCCAGGATCTCTGAGGAACAATGGGAATCATAAGACCTGCAGTTTTTTCTGACGGCTTATTGAGCTTGCAGACGGAGCATGATGTAACAGTGTTTCACATCCGCTGCCATTTTCAAATCAATTCAATTCAATTCAATTCAAATTCAATTCAAAAATACTTTATTAATCCCAGAGGGAAATTGATTGCTGTAGTAGCTCAGAATAATAATAATAATCAAGTCATCAAAGAGTTGTTGTATATTACAATGGCTGTTGGCAGGAAGGATCTCCAGTAGTGGTCAGTGAAGACACTCTTCCGTTGTCAGACAGTCTTGTGAAGAGAATGCTCAGGGTTGTCCATAATTTTCTTGATTCTCTGGAGAATCCTTCTTTGCATTATCTCCTCCAGTGGTTCCACAGTCGTCCCCAGAACAAAACCAGCCTTTTTTATTAGGCTGTTGAGCCTTTTCAGGTCCCTGCTTCTGATGCTACTACCCCAACAGACGATGGCTGAAGAGATTACACTCTCAACAACATACTTGTAGAAGATCTGCAGCATCTTGCTACAAACATTGAAGGACCTAAGCGTCCTCAAGAAGTGCAGTCTGCTGTGCCCCTTCTTGTAAACGGCTTCGCTTTTCTTTCTCCGAGGTATTTGTATTCCTCAACCACCTCCACTTCTTCTCCCATGATGGAAACAGTGTTTGACTCCACCCTGTTTCTTCTGAAGTCTAAAATCATCTCCTTTGTTTTGTTCACGTTCAAGGTCAGATGATTGTTTCCACACCATGCCACAAAGCGCTCCACCAGCTCTCTGCACTCAGCTTCCTGTCCATCTCTGATACACCCGACAACTGCAGAGTCATCTGAGTATTTCTGTAGATGACAGGTCTCTGATTTGTACTGGAAGTCTGAGGTGTACAGGGTGAAAAGGAATGGTGAGAGTACAGTCCCCTGTGGTGCTCCAATGTTACTGATCGCCTGGTTTGATGTGCAGTTCTTCAGCCTCACAAACTGTGGTCTGTTTGTCAGGTAGTCTTTAATCCAGGCAATAGTTGAGGCCCCCACCTGTGTCTTCTGGAGTTTCTGGCAAAGTACATCAGGCTGAATTGTGTTAAATGCACTGGAGAAATCAAAGAACATGACCCTGACAGTGCTGCCTGCTTTGTCCAGATGACAGTGGGTTGGTTGAAGCAGCTGGATGATGGCATCTTCAACTCCAACTCCATGGCGATAAGCAAACTGCAGCAGGTCCTGATATGTTCTAGTTTGCTTATTCAGGTGGACCAACAGGAGTCTCTCCAGGACCTTCATGATGTGGGATGTCAGGGCAACCGGTCTGTAGTCGTCATTGACTGATGGGCGAGTTTTCTTTGGAACTGGAACAAGGCAGGATGTCTTCCACAGGACTGGAACCTTCTCCTGGGCCAGGCTGAGGTTGAAGAGGTGCTGCAGAATCCCACAGAGCACAGGCCTTCAGTACTCTGGGGCTGACACCATCTGGACCTGCAGCCTTGTTCCTGTTCAATCTCTCCAGCTGCCTCTTCACCTGACTTCTAGAGACAGATAGGTGGGAGGTAAATAGGGCAGCAGCATCTCCTGACTTGGTTGAAGACAGATGTATAGAACCAGATTAATCCATGACTGCGTTAGAAGAAAAAAGAGCTGGCGTGTGACAGGACAATGTTGGATAAGAGGAGGATGGGATGTCTGTTTGGCTGGGGACAGGCGAGGAGGATGCTGGGTTTGTTCCTGAACTGAACCTATTGAAGAACTTGTTCAGTTCATTGGCTGTGTCCAGGCTGCCATCTGTGCAGTCCTTCCTCTGCTTGAACCCTGTGTTCTTCTTCATCCCTGACCAGACATCTCTGATATTGTTCCTCTGTAGTTTGTTCTCCAGCTTCTTCCTGTATGCCTCCTTGCTGTCTCTGATCTTGATCTTCAGTTGCTTCTGTATACTCCTCAATAATTCCCCGTCTCCCTCCTTGAAGGCTTTTTTTCTCATTTAGCAGATTCTTCAGTTCACTGGTGATCCAGGGTTTGTTATTAGCGAAGCATCTCACTGTTCTTGTGGGTATAATATTGTCCACACAGAAGTTTATATAGTCAGTGACACATCCAGTCATGACACTGATGTCCTCTTCATATCCTTGGCAGAGAGTCATCCAATCTGTGGTTTCAAAAAACTCTGCAGGGCTTCTTCAGCATCCTGTGACCATTTTCTAACAGTTCTTCTTGTCACAGGTTGCCTCTGAACAAGTGGTTTGTATTCCGAACAGAGAAAAACAAGATTGTGATCTGATTGTCCCAGAGGAGGTCTTGTTTTGGACATGCATACATTCGTTACATTTGCATAACACAAATCCAATGTCTTGTTTTCTCTGGTGGAGCAGCTGACAAACTGTTGAAATGTTGGAAGTGTAGCAGAGAGTGAGGCATGATTAAAATCACCAGATATAGCCACAAATGCATTGGGGTGCTGTGTTTGTAGCTTAGCGACAACGGAACTGATGGCGTCACATGCATTTTCAGCAATGGCTGAAGGTGGAATATAAAAGGTTGCCAAGACAACACTGGTGAACTCTCTTGGCAAATAATATGGGTGACAACTTACTGCCAAGAGTTCAACATCTGGGCTGCAAAGACGACATTTCACTGAAACATGACCTGGATGGCACCATCTGTTGTTGACAAGCACTTCCACTCCACCTCCTTTTCTTTCTTTATTGCAAAACGTTGGAAAAAGTTCTTCTTCATGAATCCAGTTTTGAGCCATGTGACCCTCTCAAGGATGCCAGGAGTATTATTCGCAAGGTTAACTTCAGGGCCATCCCACGCGCTTGTGATTCTTGGGTAGAAGTTGTTTGTTTGAAAGATGTCTGCTCTCACAGCCGAGAGGGAAGCACCTGCGTCAAGAGTACCATCCACTGATGAACCAATGAAGTTGACCTTAGTTTTTAGAGTGGTATTCCAGTGGACTTTTGAAAAGTTGTCTTGCAAGTATCCAAGGATATATCCCCCTTGCATTGAAAGGGGTGTGTGAGGCTCTGTTAATGGTTGAGGGGAGGCTGACCTCTGCGAAAATGTCCTCCCCCCTCGGTTGTTTCCCGACTGCCTGAACTGACTCGGTTTTTTAAGAAGCGGGTGGATTACAGCGTTCTTAAAGTAAGCAGAGACCTGACCAAAGACCAGGGACGCATTAATTATAGAGAGCACGCTGGGACCGATGGACTGAAAAGCACTTTTATACAAAGATGAGGGTAAGATGTCGAGGAGGCATACAGAGGTCATCATAGAGTTAACTAGTTTGGTTAACTCAGGCAAAGAAACAGGATCAAAGCTATCTAGGATGATGGGCCTCTTTGGTGTCGGGAGAGGTGGCGATAAGGCTGAAGGAGAGATGCTAGATCTAACCTTATTGACTTTGTCCACAAAGAAAGACAGAAAGTTCTCACAGTCTGCAACAGAGTGGATGGAGGCTGTAGGAGAGGCAGAAGAGACGATGCTACTGATGGGATGTCAGCACCTTGGGGTTCCCTTTGCTCTGGGACACCAGGTTGGAGAAATAGGAAACCCTTGCATCTCTGACTGCGGAGTTAAAGGATGTCAGAAGATCCTTTAGGTGCAGCAGATGGACGTGGAGATGGGTTTTCTTCCGCAAACGCTCAATTTTTCGGCATTGGCGCTTCAGGCTGCGAAGGCTGTCATTAAACCAGGGAGTAGGGTTCACTGCAGGAACTGATCTGGTTCTGACAGGACAGATGTTGTCCAGAATGGAGAGGCAGTGCTCGTTGAACTGAGAAGTTAAGGAATCTGGGTCATTATCAGAAGAACAGGGTGGATCAAAAGCAGCAGAAAAATTGCTAGCTGTGCTCTCATTAAGAAAACGAGAACTAACCATACGGCGAGCAGGAGGTGGGGACGCAGAAATTGACAAGTTAAAACAAATGTAATGGTGATCTGAAATATAAACGTCCTCAGGACAAACACTGTCAACATTTAGACTCAGATTAAAAACAATGTCTAGAGTGTGCCCCCTGGTGTGTGTGTGGCCAAAAACATGCTGGCTAAAGCTGAAGGAGTCCATAAGGCTGGAAAAATTCATGGCAAAGTGATCAGAGGGATCATCAACGTGGATGTTAAAGTCACCAACAATCACCAGTCTGGACAGCTTCACAGTGGAGGATAGAAAGTCACTAAACTCCTGAAGGAAAGAACTGTTTGGACCAGGTGGACGATAGACCACAGCACAGTAGAACGGGTCCTTACGCCCGACTTTAATCAGCTGCAGATCAAAGGAAGCAAAGTGACCAGAGGTTGTAGAGCTACATGGAAGATGGTCTCTGAAAACAACAGCTAGGCCTCCACCACGACCAGAACCCAGAGGCTGGCTAAGAAAAGAATAACCACTCGGGCAGAGTTCAATCAGACCAGAATAATCAAATGTTTGCTGCCAAACTTCAGTCAGAAACAGAAAATCCAGGTTTTTAGAGAGAATTAGATCATTGAGCAGGAAGGACTTATTGTTAACAGCGGGAATTTAATAGAGCCATGCTGAGTGAGGTGGAGGAATCAGAAACTACAGAAACAGCTGGAGTTCATGGATGTAAATTAGCAGGGTTAGATCCACGGTGTTTATGAAAACCACTTATAGAGGGAACAGGAGGAGAAACCACTGAGGAATGAGGATAAAACGACCTTAAAAAATTTGGACGGATGAACCGCGCCGCAATGCTGCCTGGCGGGAATGCAGAAGTGGCGCTCAGGTCACCAAACAAAGGACAAGATGCTAGAAGATCACGCCGATGTTTACTAGATAAACCACGCTTTAAGAGAAGTCTTATTCTCACCTGGATTCCTGCTCGTTTACCTCTTTTCCTCCGACGTTTTCCCGGGACCGGACAAACGTCGCTGGAGGTGCGCAGCTCGTGACCGTTGTTTGGCTCCAGGCCAGTGCGCCACTCAGGTAAACAAACAGGATGGTACGTCCTCGGTGCATCTTGGGCGATCGTGAACGAAAGGAAGGACAAAAGAGTCTGGCGATCATAGGAGATGGTAGCGGGGACACTACTGAAGAGGATCGCAGACAGGAGCAAGGTGGAAAAGAAGAGGTTAGTGGAGAAAAGTTTGAAAAAGTGGCCGGTGACTGCGGCTTAGCCAAGCACAGGCGCCATCTTGTTGCCGACCCTCTGGTAAGAACTGAGCCCATGATGTGATGTGGGATCTCAGGGCCTTGAACCCTTTTCCAGGTTCATTTGTTAGAAAGTGTGACAGTTCATTCAGCAGTTGCTCATCAGTCAAGTTCAGAGAGGACTTATATGTGTCAACCGCATGTAACCAGTCTTCAGGTTGTACCTTTCCATTTCCAGCATATACAGGAGGTTCTAGCTTGGTGCGATGTAAAGCAGTTGCGATAACTCTGGAAGTGTTGTTGAGCTCAAGCGAGCAAGGAGGGAGGAAAGGATTTGTAGAATGAAATGGGTTGGTGGGTAAAAATGGATTAGTGGGTTCACCTCTGACTCCTGTGGGGACATGAGGTGTTGATGTAGCAATTGGGAAAACAGCAGGCTGTTGGACTGTAGGAGGAGAGGGGTTCCTTGCAGTGAGGTTGTCCCACTGTTTGAGTAGACTCTGCTGTATGGTCAACGAGTCACGTAAACAGTCACTAAGTCTATTCACCTCAGACCTCAAGTCTACTACTTGTTGGCGAAGGCTAGAAGGCACATTTTCTACTCCCATGTGCACAGGTAATGACGTGAGTTCCATGTCTGAGTCAAAGTCATCTGAGTAATGCGCCATTGTGCTTTACAAAAACAAAAATCAGGCACCTATAGATGACAGCCCAGTCCTTATATGGCGGTAGAGTCTGGTAGAGGTTCAATGACCAGCGAGGCACGTACAAATCTTTTAGCCTAAAATAAAAGTTTTTGTTTTGACATTAACTCCAACATTTGATTGTGAGGCTTTAAATTAGGATTTTATCAATTCCACTCTTTTCATCCATAGCATGAAAAGCTAAATAATACTTATAATATAAGGCCAATTTGATTTATTTTACGTCGTTTTCGTTTTGAATTGAAAACTGTGCGTGAGCTTATCTTTATTAGATGAAGTCTATGCGTCTGTCCTTTCCCATAAATATCTCTGTAAAAATCATCCTTGTTTGGCTTCATTTTCAAAAGTCCAGCTGCTTCAATGGAGATGGTCACCAAGGCGGAGAGTCGCCCTGGATCTGTTCTATCCTGATTGTACGTTTTCAGTCTTTTCAAGGCAGAGAATGACTGTTCCACAGAAGCCGTTGTAGCTTGTAGCGCGAGCACAAGTGGAGTAACTTTATCTGCATCAGATTTATTTAGGGACACAAAGCTAGGGCGTTGTCCAGGAGAATTGCATTCATTCCTAGCTCTTTGGGAGCTACAATCCGATGAGATCAGCCTTTAGTCTAACAAAGTCAAAAACCTTTGCATATTTGAACAGGCTCTGCAGTTTCATATTACCAAACTGTTTTGACATTTCAGAAAAGTTAGTGCAGTCGACCAAAGCGAGGAAAGAGCTCACCAAAATGATCATACTGAGGTTTCATCTGAACACTGATGCTGTCTATAATGCTGTAATGTGTCCATTTGCTTTCACCTTTGCCAGAGTGTTTACCGCTACTGTCTGTCAGGCCCAGCGTGGTGTATTTTTGCTCAAATCGCTGATAAAATGTGTCAAACTCCATCATAGGTTCAACAACTTCAGTAGTGATGCTGATACATGTGCAGCAATGTCCAACACTTTGTTTTACAGCATTTTACAAATTGACTCAGTTCACAACAAATGATCTCATCTGCCGTCATTCAAAAGCATGTTGGCGTTGATGCACCATGGATCATATCCATCTGTCATCATCAGAGTGTTGTCCCAACTCTCAGGATTTTTACTCTAACAAATAAAGACCCTAACCTCAGGCGTGCATTTTGCTGAATGTCTGCTGGGAACGTCTGGCGCAGTCTCCTGTCAGAAGGAGCTTCAATTCCCACCTCCGACAGAATTTACAAGTCCCGAGTGAAGCAGGGAGCATTGAGTCTGAGTGGGTCATGTTCTGTGCTTCTGTTGTTTAGGCGGCTGACCAAAGCTGCGGTGGCAGGGTTGTCGGTGGCTGTCGTGGCGGCAACCCCCGAACCCGCTGGTGGACACCGGTGGTTAGGGATGCTGTCAAACTGAAGAAAGAGTCCTATCAGGTCTTTTTGGCCTGTGGGGCTCCAGAGACAGCTGATGGGTACCAGCAGTGCAAGCGGAATGCAGCTCGGGTGGTCGTGGAGGCAAAAACCCGAGCATGGGAGGAGTTCGGTGAGGCCATGAAGCAAGACTTCCGCATGGCTTCGAAGAGATTCTGATCAGCCATCCGGTGTCTCAGGAGGGGAAAGCAGTGTGCTACCGACACTATTTACAGTGGTGACGGTGTGCTGCAGACTTCTACTCGGGACGTTGTGGATCGTGGGCAGAATACTTTGAATACCTCCTCAATCCCACTGGCACATTTTCCAGTGAGGAAGCAGAGTCTGGGGACTTTGAGTTGGACTCTTCAATCTCTGGTGCTGAAGTCACTGAGCTGGTCAAAAAACTAATCCGTGGCAAGGCTCCAGGGGTGGATGATATCCGACCAGAGTTCCTTAAGGCTCTGGATGTTGTGGGGCTGTGTTGGCTGACGCGGCTCTGCATTATTGCGTGGACATCGGGGGCAGTCCCACTGGACTGGCAGATTGTGGTAGTGGTTGCCCTATTTAAAAAGGGGGACTGCAGGATGAGTTCCATCTACTGGGGATTGCACTTCTGAGCCTCCCTGGTAAGGTCTATTCAGGGGTTCTGGAGAGGAGGGTCCGACGAATTGTCAAACCTCAGACTCAGGAGGAACAATGTGGTTTTCGTCCTGGCCGTGGAACATTGGACCAGCTCTATGCCCTTGGGGGGTCTTGGAGGGTGCATGGGAATCTGCCCAACCAGTCTACATGTGTCCCCACAGGGCCTGCCGCATCCCCCGGCAGGCCCTGTGGGGGTACTCGGGGAGTATGGGGTACCAGGCCCTCTGATATGGGGTGTTAGGTCCCTGTATGACCGGTGTCAGAGCTTGGTCCGCATTGCCGACAGTGTCGAGTTCATTTCCGGTGAGAGTTGGACTCCACCAAGGCTGACCTTTATTACCGATTCTGTTCATAACTTTTATAGACAGGACTGCTGCATCTGCAGTGATGCGAGTGTTGTACCGGTCTGTTGTGGTGAAGAGAGCTGAGCCAGAAAGTGAAGCTCTCGATTTACCGGTCGATCTACGTTTCTACCCTCACCTATGGTCACGAGATTTGGGCAGTTGCAGAGTGACTGGGCTCTCCCTTAGAGATAGTGTAAGAGGCTCGGTCATCTGGGAGGGGCTCAGAGTAGATCTGCTGCTCCTCCACATCTAGAGGAGCAGTTAAGGTGGCTCGGGCATCTGGTCAGTATGCCTCCTGGACACCTCCCTGGTGAGGTTTTCAGGGCACGTTCAACTGGGAGGAGACCTAAGGGAAGACCCAGGACACGCTGGAGGGACTATGTTTCTCGACTGGCCAGGGAACATCTTGGGATTTCCCTGGAAGAGCTGGCCCAAGTAGCTGGGGAGAGGGAAGTCTGGGCATCCCTGCTTAGGCTGCTGCCCCCGCTTCGACTCTGGATTAGGGGATGAAAATGGATGGATGGATGTAAAAATCAAATGTAACAAGAATAATTAATCACAGAAACAGAAGTATTTCACATACAGGGATTGTGGGCGAACACACGATAACAGATGTGAGGAACTATTGCATGTTATTTTCAACTGACTGCTGGCTTTCTTCACAGGATTGCACGAACCCTTGCTGCAACGCCACTACGTGCACGCTGACAATGGGTTCACAGTGTGCTGACGGCGAGTGCTGTAACAGCTGTAAGGTGAGTTATTGAGCATCTGAGATTAGGTTTATTGGTTTCAATCAGTTTTAAAACTAACAAAAACAAATAAACAAATTAAGTGTGTGTGTGTGTGTGTGTGTGTGTGTGTGTGTGTGGGGGGGGGGGGTGTAGATTCAGTGTTTGAATCACCTGTGCAGCATCTTATCAGGTTCTGCAGAAGCCTGTTACTCACCTGCTGATTGAAACCAGATGGGATGATGCAGGTTAACCTAAAACGTGCTGGATACCGGCCCTTCAGGCCGGGAATTGAATACCCCTGAAGTGAAGTGTCGAAATGATGGACCAAAGATGCATCTGCAATGGTGGCAGGGACCCCTGGAGGTAGATAAATCAATCAAGAAGAGATTCCCATCAGAACATCTCACCCCGGCTTTCCACTGCAGCCGTCAGCAGCACGTTACTGCAGCAGCACGTCATAGCTGCTGATAGGAACCGCTGTGGTCAACAGAACCTTTTCCACTGGAGCCGTCAGCAGCATGAGTCGGCCGCGTCTCAGGAGCAGCATGTTGCGGCCTTTACGCGTCGGTTCTATTTTCTACGCGCGACGCCTCTGAAACGGGTCAAGTTCGACATTTTTGGGGAAGGAAAGACAGGAAATCGGACGCGGAAATGGAGAGAAGCTCCCGTGATTTTCAGAATAAAGAAACGTACTGCCTTCCGGTTGCTTTACTTTAAAAAGAAGTTACTAACTGCGGCCCCGTGAGAAGTCATCACCTAGCTAGCGGTCTCCTTTGTTTTTCAGGTCCGTATTAGCGATTATAAAACGGACAGAACATAAAACACAAACCTTTTGGAGCCATGTTGTTGTTTTCTCCTGCTTGTTGTTGTGTTTACTGACGAAGTCACTCGTGTGACTTTGTGCTCTGTCGGTGACAGCTGCTCCCCTGCTGCTTCGTGTCTCGTGGGAAGGGCCAAGCAGCAGCTTACGCGAGCAAGACGTGCTGCTGACGGCTCCTGTGGAAACCCGGGGTGAGCTGGACACCGAGCTGCACTGACAGCAAGCTGAAGGAGAAGGGCGTTGAGCGCGTCGGTCACTAGCAGCCAGTGGCGGACTGGTAATTGGGAGAAACGGGAAATTTCCCAGTGGCCTGGCCCACTCAGTGATTGGCATGGCGTGTGTAATATCTAAATGAACAATCCGTCATGCAGCTCATCAGGGCATCTGCTCTCCTGACACTCACACAAACGGAGCAAACTGGGCACAAAGACACCCCTTCCTCTCACTTTGTCGGGGTCTAGCAAAGCGCTGCAGACACACACACACACACACACACACACACTTTTTATGTCTCTGCTTGTGGTGTGATTCTCTTGACCCAGACAGGTAGTCTGGTACCCGTCTTAAGTTCTGGTGGATGATGGTGTCTGGCATATTTCATCTAATGTGCAGGAGGCATGTTTAACAGGATTAAATAGAACTTTAGTTTATGCAACAAAAGCACAGATTATAGCAGCAGAGCACACATATTTATATTTGAGAGGAAAGAATCAG
Source organism: Nothobranchius kuhntae (assembly GCA_006942095.1). Taxonomy (NCBI): domain Eukaryota; kingdom Metazoa; phylum Chordata; class Actinopteri; order Cyprinodontiformes; family Nothobranchiidae; genus Nothobranchius; species Nothobranchius kuhntae. The sequence continues at coordinate 329,396 of SSNQ01000552.1, read as the reverse complement.
GGCACATGTGAAGCTTTAATTTAGTTGTTTTACACTTTTACATCAGTACGCGCCCAACCTAACTCACTTTTAGTGTTTAGCGTGGATTGGGCGGTGGCCTGGGATGGTTTCAAAGTTCCCAGCCTGAATCATTGTCCCAGTCTGCCCCTGCTGGCAGCAGCAGAACCAGAGCTGTCTCCAAACCCTGTCTCTCAGAGAGACTTTGTCACTTAAAAATGTTCCCTGATGAAACTTTGGCTGAATAGCACTTGTTCCGGTCTCCAATGTGGTGACGCATCCATGAGCCTGTCTGAGGAAAAGTCCAGAATCTCATCCTCTTCCGCTCAGAAAGCGCCTATAGAGACATCCAAGCAGGTGACCTGTCATTTCAGGTCTTTATCATTTTTGTTTAGATTTTAAAACATGACAATCTTTCCATTTAGAATTGGTATATAGACAAAAAATGTATGCAGTAAAATAAAACACAGTTTAATTAAATATTCATTCATTATATTACAAGCACAGAGAGCCGCATCAGATGGTCTGCTGATCCCTGACCTAAGCTTTAGTTGGTCCTGGATCAGCGGGTGGATGGCCCTATGTATCTGGTTTAGACCACGCCTTGTCACATCCCAGGGGCTACCGGGTACTCCACGATGAGTTCCCATTTGGCATCATAGGTCTGAGAGGAATTGTGTTCCTAAATTGAAAGAAAGAATAACTGAACATGACTCAGTCTGGGTCCGACATAGTCAAATGGCCCTAGGGGCGCTACCAGGGAGTAATGACTGATCGACTGAGACTGGGATTACAAGCAGTGGTTAAGCTTGGTGACTCGTGAGTCGTCTACATTGATAGGAGGCAGATGAGGTGGGTTTCAGAAGTGTTTCAGACATCCATCTCATATGGGGAGAGGCAGTGTTGGATGGTCCTGTGGGGTAATGGAAGAACAGATAGAGCATGACTACTCTGGACTGTGAGAAAACCGGCTTCAGGAATCAAACGCTCGGATTGTAACACAACAAACAGATACTGCCTCGGTCCGAGGAGTGCCGCAGAAAGCAGGATGTCTGTGATCTGGCAGAGTACTGTGATGGGAGCAGTCCCACCTGTCCGGAGGACGTGTTTGCTGTGAACGGGCTCCCCTGTGATGGAGGTCAGGGTTACTGCTTCAACGGCCAGTGTCCAAAGAGGTCAAGCCAGTGCATCAAGCTCTATGGGGCCAGTAAGTGTCTTTGAAGAAAGATGTTAACACCTCACAATCTAAAGATGCATAACGGTGATTCCATGTGCTCCTACCCTGCTCTCAGCGGCCACAGAAGCTGGCCAGTCCTGCTTCAACTATAACACCAAGGGGACCTACTACGGCTTCTGCAAACGCCTCTCAAACACCCAGTTCATTGGTTGCCAGCAAGCGTGAGTGAGAGTTTGATGATAGCTATAGTTTGTTCAGCTGGAATACTGAAGCTCAGTCTCAGTCTCTTTTTGTTCAGGGATGTTTTCTGTGGGAAGCTTTTCTGCAGCGGTGGCAACGACAACCCGAACTACGGCCAGATGGTCTCCATCGGGAACTGCAAGGCATCTTTCTACAGTGACTACACCAAAGATTATGGCCAGGTGGATGAAGGGACGATATGTGGAAGTGAAAAAGTGCGCTCTTCCTTTTATCAAACAGCAGACGTGGTCTTTTCTGGTCCAGCCGCTGCAGTAATAAAGTCTTGTGTTGTTGGTAGGTGTGCAGCCAGAATCAGTGCATGGGTCTGGAAGCTGCCTACAGAAACACAAACTGCTCTGCCAACTGCCCTGGCCACGCTGTGAGTACGGTCTCAGGCTGATCAAAGTCATAAGTTCAATCCTGAAATGTACACTTTTAACTTTGCACTTGTTCCTCTAAAGCTGTAGGACGTTGGAGGAACTTTAGTTGTATTTAAAACTTCAAGATCGACTCCACTAAAAAACATTTTTTTTATTATTATTTCTGATTATAATCGGTCACTCTGAGTTCTTCATGCAGGCTGAATATGAAAATAGTCTCCTACACATATCTCCTGCTTTAGCTTCTGATAGAAAATAGACGGTGAAACTCTACGTCACACTGTCACTTAACATTCATGGACTCACTCATCCTGACTCTCAACAGGGAAGGCTTTTGTTGGTGTAGCATCCAGGAAACAGCAGAGAACGTCTCAGCTAGTAGAAGCTAACTGTTAGTATTATCTTCACCACACAGTAGAACTCCTCCAGGCTCGTGTTATTTGTGGAGATAAAACATCAGCGTAGCAGAACCAGTGGAGTCTGTGGTAGAGTCGTGTTGTTGTTAGCCAGAGATGTCCAAATATCAGGAAATAAGACTCCAAATCCTGCCGTCTGGAGCTACCTTCTCCTCCAGCTGAATTCTGAAACAGGCACACTGAAGCTTTTTCCCCAGAGTGCGGGGAAAAAAAGCTCTGGTGCGCCTGTTTCACTTATAAGACATTCATTCCTACTAGAGACCACTGCAAATGTATTAGAAATATCAGTAAAGTCTCCGTTTAGTTGTAGTAAATTATGACTGGTTAATATTAATGATAATCAGCATGAAAATAACTGTGACAAAACCATGTTAGCCAGAGTCTGTTTACTGAACACGTCAGAGGTCGCATGTATTAAACCTGATGAGCTGAGGCATGATGAGCAGGAATCCACAAGCTGGTGTTCAACAGGGATGTAACTATTGAGCAGACCACATAGCAATGAAGTTAAAGAGCTGCTGGTGTGATTCCAGGTTTGTAACCACAGAAGTCAGTGTCAGTGCGAGCCTGGCTGGTTGCCTCCTAGCTGTGAGTCAAAGGATGGGGCCTTCAACTCTCTTTCCACTGGTAAAGTGTTCATTAACACAAACTGTTCTGCTCTGCTGCATCCCACCCAACATTTCTGCTCTTCATCGCCGCAGGGACAATCGTCGGCATCTCTCTGGTGGTCACTCTTCTGCTCCTCGGTATTATTTGTGGTGTGGTGGGCTTCATGTGGAAAAAGAGACAAAATCCCACATTTCCAACGTAAGTAATCTTCACCCCAGCAGACATTTTAATGCTGATGTGTTCTTTTTGCGTACTGAATGTGTGTTCACATTTCCAGTTCGCAGAAGATGCAGGTACCAATAGGAGGCTCTGCTCCTCCTCTATACCAAGTCCCAGACATCAGTTATCCCACTCCAGCTGGAGAGGTAACTGTGCTTCAGACTCAAATGTTTTTACGGTTCAACACTTTTCAAACCTCTGGCTTAAATCTTAGGCCCCAAAAGGAAGGCCCAAAGGAGCTCCACCTCCACCCCCTCCTGCAGGGAACCAGCAAAAGCCACCAACCCAGAACTACTTAGCTGCACGTCAGGTAAGACTTCAGGGCGTCGGGTAATTCAGGGCTCAGAGCCTGCAGACAACAAACAAGATAGATAACCTAGTAACACAACCCAGCTTAATGCTCTTTTTAGTACCAACGCTGATCAACAGAGGAGAAAACAGCCTGGAAGTATAAAGCTGACTTTAACTCTTAAACAACCAAAACCACAGAGCAGCTCTTTGGATTTTTAATTGGTCATTAGAAAAAATTATTGTGAATATGAACTCAGTCACTCTGAGCTTTTCATGCAGGCGGAACATTAAAATAGTCTCCTATACCTATCTTCTGCACTGGCTTCTGATAGAAAACAGAGGGTAAAAAACAAGGATCAGAAAATCCTGACAGATCTACGTCACACTGTCACTTATAATTCATGGACTCACTCATCTCGACTCACGGCGGGGAAGGCTGTTGTTGGTTTAGCGTCCAGGAAACAGCAGAGATTGTCTCAGGTAGTAGAAGCTAACTATTAGCATTAGCAACTCCACCACACAGCAGAACTCCTCCAGGCTTGAGTTATTTGTTGAGATAAAACATCGACGTTATAGAACGGAGTCAGTAGTAGAGTTGTGTTGCTGTTAGACAAGGAGAGGGAAGAGGTTATAAGAATCCAAATCCTGTCATCTGAAGCTACATTCTCCTCCAGCTGAATACTCTGTGCTGAAACAGGCGCACCGGAGCTTTTATTCGACGGCGCGACGGTGGCACAGGAGTTAAGTGCTCGCCCCGTAATCGGAAGGTTGCAGGTTCGAACCCCTTCTCAGTCTGTAGCTGTTGTTGTGTCCTTGGGCAAGACACTTAACCCATGTTGCCTGCTGGTGGTGGTCGGAGGGACCGGTGGCGCCTGTGCTCGGCAGCCTCGCCTCTGTCAGTGCGCCTCAGGGCAGCTGTGGCTACATCGTAGCTCATCCCCACCAGTGTGTGAATGTACCATACCATACCATGTTTATTTATATAGCACATTTAAAAACAGCATGACAGCTGACCAAAAGTGCTGTACAGTAAAAAGGACAAATCCCAAGATAAAAACAGATCAAAGTCATAAAGGAGTGTATCACCCAACTCAAGTAGCTCTGGATTAACCCTCGGTTAAGATGGTGGTAGTACTATGAGCGGGGCCCTGGGTACATTAATTAATCTTACTGGTAAACAGGAGAAACAATGACTAACCAGTTTTAACCTTTTTCCTTAGAAACCTTAATGTCGACGGTGCCTCCACTTAGTGAAAATAATATGAATTCTGTTTAATCTTCATTAAGAATAATGAATTTATCTAACATGTTAAACCTCCTTTTTACATTTTTAGTAACCCTTATCACTTATAAACTTTGTAACTAATAATTATGACACAACACAAACTTTAAATCCATGATGTGAAATTTAGTCAAACAAAATATGATTTAAAATAAAAATGCAATATTCCAAGTTTTGAAATGTTTCCTTACAATCCAATGGCAGGTTTTTCCCTCTTCACAATTCACAGTCAAGATTTAGAAACAACACATTTATCCAAAATATTCCCCTTTAAGTTCAGTTCAATTTTTGTAACCTTTGTGAGCTCATTCACTGAAACCGTCGCAGGCCTGATCGTTGCTCGGGCTCGTTGGGCCAGAAAACACACAAATGGCCGCTTCACTTGATAAACAGTAAAAAAACAAAACGCACGTGCTCAGGTCTACTCACAAATCCTTTGGGCTAAGTGCGAGGGCAAGCGGAGGGGCAGGCTTGGTTTGTGACCATGCGACCTCCTCTCGGCAACGTGGTCGGAATTAGCGGCATACCCGGGCTGCTGAGTACACTGGGACAACCACACGGAACTCCTATCCACAGCAGAAGAGTCCAGAGAATTCCTCTCGGTACTTTGACTTTGTCCATGTGGGCTTCCATGCACTTGATGAATAAGCTTTTTGATTACCTTTTGAGCATTTTCCGGAGCTGTACATTTGATTGCAAAATGGCCATTTCCTCCACATCTGTAGCAGAAATGATCTGACTCTTTACTACTCTTTGGCTTAAAGGTAGATGACTTTGGACCGAAGTCCACTTTGAACTTAGAATAGTGGCCTCTCTCTTTTGCATAATGTTGTGGCTTTACCGACATTACACTTAACTGTGTTTTCAGCTCTTTTGACGTCTTTTCTTAACTGTTGCACCTCGCTGCTTGTGTCTGATTTCTCTTTTTTTTTTCTCTGGACATCTTTCTGTGGCTTGACTCTGTAGAATGAGACTGCTTACTGAGCTCTTTCAGCTTTTCTTTTAGCACTTGAATTTCGGACTGAAACTCATGTTGCTGACAATCTGTAGTCTGTTTCACTTGCTACTTGCACTGCATGCACGTACTGTCTCTGTGCTGGTTTTTTGAGTTTTTGTCTTGCAGCTTCGCGCTCCTCTTCTCGAATTTCTTTCAGTAGACTTAAAAATGTTGGGGGATCACTCGCTTACCTCTTAGACCTAGCTGAAGCAGCATGAAGTCTGATTCAGTGGCACCTTTAATGAGTTGCTCAAGCCTTGCTTGGTTGGCTTCATCTACTTGTAGGCCTCCCTTTTGCACGACTTTGTTCAGTAATCTTTCCAGTCTCAGCAAGAAGTTAGACAAGCACTCCCCTTGTCTTTGATGAATAGCTCTGAATGTGAGATACAACTCCTCACCGGATTCTGCGGTACCAAAGGTACTTTCCAATGCCTGTATGTAATCCACATGGTTTGCCATGGGATTAGACATGCGCACTGCTTGAATGATCTCCAGCGCTGGCCCTTTGAAACTCTCAATAATCCTTCGGCGTTTCTCCTTATCTGAGCACTCATACTCATCAGTCATGAACTTTACTTGTTCTAGCCAGCCATCCAAGTTGCCTTCGCCAGGCAGAGTAGGGTGGACTCCTGAGAAGATTCTAAAATGACGGTATAAATTGTTTTCATTTGGCTTGGACTGCAACACATCACCTACCACCTGAATGATTGACTCAGGGCTGCCGTTCCATGAAGTTCTAGGATCACATAGTCTTTTAACATCCTCCAATGTTTTCCCTTCATCACGTAGAAATCTGTCCAACTTCTCTGTGAATAGGTCGGAGTTCGTTTCTTGCTCTGCAACAACTATTTTCCATTTACTTCCATCCTTAAGGGAAATCAACTCTGGCGGAACTTTGGTAGGATCGACTGCTTCACGGCATTGACGTAACATGGTCAGGGTTTGATTATTGGCATCAAACATTTTTCCTCTTACTCTTACCTTGCCCAAGGTTTTTACTTGTTCGAGTGTTTCTTCAACTGTGGATAGGTCCTCCTCTTCAGGCACTCCAATAACTAGAATGGCATGTGCCTGATCGAGCCCTTCACCTCTGCACCAATTTGCAAGATTTGGTTGTGAGACATTACTTTTGGTGGCCATAGTTTAACAAGTTACTTTGTAGGGGGAAGAAACAAGATTAATTGAAGTTGCTTTTTTAGGACCAGTGTTACTCTTAGATACTTTAAGGTAACAGCAGATTTAGTGGTAACTTAAAATGTAGATGAAACAACAAACAATCCCAGCGATTCCTCCAAATGTGTAGCACCCAACTCAAGTAGCTCTGAATTAACCGAGGGTTAATCCAGAGCTACTTGAGTTGGGTGCTACAGGGGGGTAAGAGGCAAAATCTAAAACATTGTAAAAGAAACATACAACAATAAGATACAGAGCCACAATAAAACGTAAAAACACTAAAAACTAGAGCATTGAATAAAAGCTAAATGATAGAAGAAGGCCTTCAGTACCGACTTAAATCGACCCAGTTCTGGGGCTTGTCGAATACTAAGGGGGAGAGCGTTCCAGAGTTTAGGAGCAGTGAATGCAAAGGCCCGCTCTCCACGAGATTTATACCTCATTTTCGGGACGCACAAAAGCAAATGATCTGCAGATCTCAGGTTTCTGGTTGGAGCATAAGGCTTTATCAGTTCTGGAAGATAAGCCGGGGCTTGACCATTCAGAATGTTGGACAAAGGTCAAAACCTTAAATTGGATGCGGTATTTTACAGGCAGTCAGTGCAAGCGTGCAAGGACGGGTGAAATGTGACAGCGTCTAGAGGTGTTTGTCAGGAACCTAGCCGCCGCATTTTGCACTCTCTGTAGACGCTCGAATGAGTCTGTGTGTGTGAATGGGTGAATGACTGATTGTGTTGTAAAGCGCCTTCGGGGGTTCCAGGACTCTAGAAGGCTCTATATCAAGTACAGGCCATTTACCATTTATTCCCCAGAGTATGACTTACAAGGCATTCATTCCTACTAGAGACCACTGCAGATGTCATGAAAATACAAGTGAAAGAGCTCTTTAAGGTTAATTGTGATTTGAAGTTTGACCTTAGAAACACTTTGCAGAAAGCAGAAACTGCACACGGAGAGCATAAACCAGGAACACTTGTGCAATTCTGGGGAAAACAGCAAAAACAAACCACTTCTTAAAAGTGAACAAAGTCACAAATAGTATAACGAGGATTCAGTGCAGGTCCAGGCATTCAAAACCATTAAAACAGGTCAAATGGCTAACATCCTGAGAGGTGTGAAATATCAGTCTGTCCCATTAAAACACACACTGGCTTCACCCTGCTGCACACAGCCCCTAACCCTACTGTCACTCTCAATCTTCACTTAGTTTGACTTTGAACATCCGTTTAAAAACATAATGGTGGTAGGTCATCTTTGTTAACCCCGTTACATAACCACGAGTCCTCAGCTGGGCTGCGATAACCGTCTAGTTAGTATTTCTGAGCAGGACATTAGCTTTACAGACAGGACAGACTCCAGCACCGTGTACTGGTACGTGTGTGCCACTACCTCACACTGCCATTATCTCAGGTGTGAGAACACCTCGCAGCCAAAAAGCTGTCCCCTCATTGGTTAAGGTGACTGATGATGGATGTAGAGGAGCAGTTTCTGCTGAGTCGTTTTCCGTTTTAAATAATAATAATAATAATAATGCATTTAATTTGAAGCGCCTTTCAGGACTCTCAAGGACACCGTACAGATAAAAATTGACAAACATAGAAACAACAAAGAAAACAAGTCCAGTCAATTATTCAGCATTGATAAAAGATACAAATAAAATAACTAAGAGAACGCCAGCTGGAACAGATGGGTTTTAAAGTGTGCCTTGAAGGTGGAGAGAGAGTCGAGGTTCCTGATGTTAGGTGGAAGAGAGTTCCAGAGCTTAGGAGCGGAGTAGCTAAATGCTCGACCCCCCATAGTACTGAGTCTGATCCTGGGAACAACAAGGTGTGGTGAAGCAGAGGAACGAAGTAAGCGAGAGGAGGAGGTAGTTTTAAGCAGATTGGATAAATAAGGGGGAGCAAGATTATGGATGGATTTGAATGTGTGCAACATGAGTTTGTATTCAATTCGGAACTTGACAGGTAACCAGTGGAGTTTGTTCAGGACAGGGGTGATATGGTGAAATGAGGGAGTTCGGGTGACTACCCGGGCAGCAGAGTTCTGGACCAGTTGTAAGCGGTTGATGGATTTCAGGGGGAGGGCAAATAGAAGGGAGTTGCAGTAATCAAGACGGCTTATGACTAGGCTATGGACCAAGGTGGCAGCAGTCTGAGGAGAGAGGGAAGGATGGAGACGGTTAATATTTCTTAGGTGAAAGTAAGCAGATCTAATGGTATTGTTGATGTGTTGCTGGAATGAAAGTGTGCTGTCCAAAATGACACCCAGGCTTTTTACCGAGAGGGAGGGTGAAGGTGAAGAGTTATCAATGGTAAAGGAAAAATTGTTGGTTATAGAAAGGGTGGTTTAGAGCCAACTAAAAGGATCTTAAACTTATTGCAGTTTAATTTTAGGAAATGTGAGGAAAGCCAGGAACTAATGTCAGAGATACAGTCAGTGAGGGAGGATGGAGGAAGTGTACTGGAAGGCTTGGTGGCAAGATAGAGTTGAGTGTCGTCAGCATTACAATGAAATTGAACATCATGTCTGCGAAAAATTCTGCCAATGGGAAGTAGATAGACGATAAAAAGGAGGAGGCAGAGAACAGATCCTTGTGGAACACCGGAAGTCACTGGAGAAGGGCGAGATTGAAAAGTGTGAAGTTGTATAAACTGGGTGCGTGATGAAAGATAAGATTTGAACCATAGGGGTATTGGTAATGCCGATTGCAGACAGTCGTTTGAGTAAGATGGGGTGGGAAATGGAGTCAAAAGCAGCACTTAAATCAAGCAGAATGAGGATGGAGAGACTGGTATCGGCAGCCAACAGAAGATCATTTGTAATTTTGATAAGAGCAGACTCAGTACTATGATGGGGGCGGAATCCTGACTGATAAGTTTCATAAAGAGAATTATGGGATAAATGAGAGTGTAGTTGAACAGCAACCGCTTTTTAAAGAATGTTGGATAGAAATGGAAGGTTAGAGATTGGACGGAGGTTATTGTAGTCGTTTGGATCAGCACCTTGCTTTTTAAGATGGGAGTGACAGCAGACATTTTAAACAGAGCGGGGAAAGAACCAGTGGTAAGAGATGACTGTATAATGTTGATGATGAGGGATAAAAGGGACGGGAGACAGGCTTTAACTAAGGTGGTGGGAAGAGGATCTAGACAGGTTGAAGGTTTAGATATTTGGATGAGTGATGATAAAGTGGAGGCATCTGGAATCGAGAAACTGGACAGAGGTGAGGAATAACTAAACACATCAGGGGGAGGATGGAGAGTAGAAACTGTAGAAAGGTGTTGGTGAATTTTCTCGATTTTCTGATTAAAAAAGTCCATAATAGTATTGCATACATTGTTGGNAGTAAAAATGTAGGGGAAGAGACAGAGAGCAGAATATTTTGTTGACCAGTGAGAATAGAAACTTTGAGTTGCCATCATTAGAATTAATTAAACCGGAGTAATAGGCTGTTTTAGCAGAGCTAATAATGTTCCTATAGTGGGCTAAGTGAGCTAGGTACATCTCCCTATGTGCGGAGAGACCACTTCTCCTATATTGCCTTTCCAATTGGCGTCCAGCCGCTTTCAGCTCCGACTTCAATGTTGAACCAGGGTGCAAAGCGGGAAAATGAAATGGATCTAGTCTTAACAGGGGCTAGATTGTTGAAAATATTATAAACACTAGAGTTATAATGGCTAACTAGGTCATCAGTAAAGGTAGAATGATCAGAAATCTCGATAGATGAGAGGTGTGAAGAGAGGATGTCGATATTGATATCCTTAGTATTCCAAAAGTGAATAATGTGGGGTGACTTGACTGGAGAAAGAGAGATAGAAATAGCAAGGGCGTCAGTTTGTTTTCAGAATTGCTGGGGACAATAACCATACACTTGAGTGGGGTTTAAAAATTGCTGGGGACAATAAAGGCAGGCTTTTTTGAAAGTGGGGGGGACAGCTGCCAATCACAAATTTTGCCGGGGACATGTCCCCGGCGTCCCCGGTTAAAATGACGCCTATGAGAAATAGAGAAAGAAATCAAAAACTGGTCAGAAATATGAAGGTCAGTCACACTGGAGTCAGAGAGGATAAGACCAGAACAGCAGACCAAATCTAAGGTGTGACCTTTGTTGTGGGTGGGAGTGTTGATATAATGAGAAAAACCATGACTATCAAGACAAGACAGAAAATCTTTAGTGAGTGGTGAATTAGTAATGTCCACGTGAATATTAAAATCACCCAGTATGACTATACTGGGTGAAAGTGATAAGTGGGACGGAAGAGTAGCAAATTGAAGCAAAAACTCATGATGGGGTTTAGGTGGACGATGAACAACAGCAATAAGGGTAGGGATGGATCCAGGTAGTCGAAAGACAAGACATTCCATAGAGCTGAATGATGGGAGAGCCACAGGTAGAGCTCTCCATATCCAACGGTGAATTATCGCAATACCACCGCCCCAGGTGCCACGAGATTTGGAGGTGTAAGCATATCCAAAGGGGCAGGAGTCATTGAGCAGAGAAAAGTCGTTAGCTGATTGCCAAGTTTCAGTCAAGCAGAGGAAAGTCAGGCTGTTGTCAGAGATAAAGCAAACACAAAAAAGACTGTTTCAAACTTAGTTAACAATTCCATCTTTTTACTGCACATTTTCATCATTTCACCAAAAACAAATGGTTTCCACGTTCACACGGACAGCAGAGAACCAGAGGTGTGGGCTCGAGTCACATGACTTGGACTTGAGTCATTATTTTAATGACTTCTGTCTTGACTTGATAAAATTTATAGACTTATGACTTGAATGTCAATGACTTGCGACTTGAATCTGTTGACTTGAGCATATTTGATATTTTTGCACTACATGGACAAAAATCATAAATCATTCTTGGTTCTGGGTTTGATCTTGTTCTGCTGAATGCAGCAGCTATTTGAACTTTCTGCTTGTTTGAGCAAATAAATGAAGCTTTAAAACGTTTTATTTCTGGAATTTATTATCATCGTCATTAAATTGAAGTTGGACAGATTACTTGATTATGACTTGAAAATTCAAAGTTAAGGACTTGGACTTGACTTGGACTTCCACATCATTGACTTTGGGCTCGACTCGAGATTTGACTGGAAAGACTTGACTTACTTGTGACTTGCAAAGCAGTGACTTGGTCACACCTCTGCAGAGGACATACAGGACTGTAGTGGCAGCTGGATAAATGTGGTTCTACTGGCGGTTTCATAGCTTTGAGTTTTAAATCCACCCGTTTCTGTCCACTAGGCTCTGAGGCCAGTGCCTCCACCAAAGGTGTGACATGCAGCACAGAGCCAGCCACAAGAACCCAGGGAGACCTGGTCTCAGGAAGACGATGCTGACCGTCCACAGAGACACGGTCGTCCTTCAACCAAGACTTTTGTCCCTGCTGGAGGGACAATCTGGACTCACAGCCACTAAGAGTTTATCCCAGGGATTCATGTTTTATTTTCTAAAGCATAATTTTTATAAACAGCAGGACTTTAGCAGCAGAACCTGTTCTGATGCAACATGTAGATAAAAGCTCCTGACTTGTTAATATTTCTGCTTTTATAGGATCAGCATGTGTGATGTGCCTTTTAACCTTGTTTAGAGTCTACAAAGCACTTTATGAGGATTCTAACACAAACACACCTGATAATCCAAACACTAGCCCCTTTTGCGGGACGGTGTCTGGTAGTTACAGGTGGGTAGGATCGGACCCTGATCCAGTGACAGACCCCCCGTCACTGGGGCACCAAGAGATGAACTGCAGCCTGCTGCGTTAAAGCCATGTCTTTAGAAACACTGAAATGACTTCATCTGAATGTTTAGTGATATTTTTTTCAACACACATAAAACCTAAGCAGGATCTTCAGATACTCTCAGGTGTGTCCCAGTTGCACCATTACTCCTACGTCTCAGCAGCGGATTAACAAAACATTCTGTGCAAACACGCCCACGAAGTGCAGCGGGTTGGACTCATGAACATCTGAAGGTCTTGCTCAGACTACAGAGCACCACAGCAGAATGAAAGCTAGATCCGGCCCTTTGCCTGCTGATGAGACACAAGTGATTAAAAGCTGGTTACACAAGTTTAAACGTCTTCAGAGGCAAGAGTCTGTCCACTGCTGGGTTCCCTCGCTGTAATGATCACAGCTTCAGGATGAACCAAACCGTGAAAGTAAAAGTTATAATTTATTAAGGAATTACAATTAAAAACACTCAAACAGCCGAGTTAATTCAGTAACGGCGTCACCCCGATGACCTGGACTTCAGATTACTGTTCCAGCTTCAACGAGGATGTTGTAGTCCCATCCCTGGTAGGCGTTTTCCAGGAGCTCAGAAAGGCCCCTCCCTCTGATAAACCATGCAGTCGCTTTAAGATCCTGTAATTAAAGATCTGTGGATGTCGACTTGTTTAATCAGCTTATAGAGCAGAAAAATAAACACTGCCATTAAACCAGAGCATCCAAGTCTCAGTAAACGACAAGATAACCAGGAGTAGAGGAGATTGTTTTCTAAAGACTAGGTGTCTCTACATCAGCTGGTGCTCAGGTGTCACAGATGATGCTCTACATGAAAGAAGAGACGGTTTCAGAAACAACTTTAATGAGTCAACATGGTACAAGCTGAATAAATGACCATATTCTTTCCCTCAGAGCGATACAAGTGGAGGTTCCCCGGCAGCTTTTCACCTTTAGGGTTTCAGATTTGATAAGATGAACATTTTAAGACCCGACAGGTTCACTGTACGGCTCGCCCAAACACCTTATTTCACTAAAACATCACCATAGAAACCTTAAAGTGACTGAAGGGTATTATTGATGCTGACTGACCCTCCTGGCTGGATTCACACACTAACACACATCCTCACAAACACACACTCACGTGTAGGGCTGGAACGATAATCAATACATCAATTAATCGTACGATAGATAAAAATGAACTCAATTTTTCCTGCCTCGATTTAGCGGTCTGTGTCAGACACATGACCTGCATATTAACCACACCCCCTTAGCGCCATTTTTGGTGTATGACTCACTGCAGCTGCAAGTGAAGCAGAAGAGTCGAAAGGATGGATGAAAGGAACAAGGATACAGGGGAACTTACAGGGATAACCTGAAGGAGGCTAGAGATCGGCATTTTCAGAAATTCTCTACAATCAATAACGTAGATCTATGCGACCTCAAAGGAAACAAACGGAGCTCGGACGCTTCATTACAAATGCATCACTTGAGTAAAATAAAGGTTTTAAAGGTGTCCTTGCATCATTATGATATATTAACATTACATATGTGACCATTTTGGTCTCGATGGCCACAACAATATCAAATATTGTCAATAAGTTGTTGGACAATATATCGTCCAGCTAAATTTGTTATCGTCCCAGGCCTACTCACGTGCACACAGGGACTCGCACACACTCACATGTGCACACACCATCACACATCCTCACACACACACACTCACATGTGCACACACGCTATCACACATCCTCACACACACATTCCCACAAATGTGTGCACACACTATCACACATCTTCACAAACACACACACACACACGATCGCGCATCCTCTCTCTCTCTCACACACACACACATCCTCACAATCACACTATGTTATAAAAACTTTATATTTCATGACTTTAGTCCTATTAACAGATCTATTAACTGAATGTCCTGAAAGCATTCACACACCCACACACGCACTCTCTCTCACACGTGATCCACTCCCATTCCTTTCTGATCTTTTGTATATTAATTTATACAAAATAAACTTTTATTGCTGGTTCATATCCGGCTCGAAGGATCAAATTATGTTAGGGATTTTATCAATAAACCCATTTCCTGCAGCTAGAGAGAGAAAAGGAGACAATGAAGCAGACATACAACCAAATCATGATTTGTGGCAAGTGCACAGGGCAAATGCCCCGAACATCTGGTCACAGTTTATTTATACAAAAGGAATGGGAGTGGATCATGTGTGAGAGAGAGAGTGTGTGTGTGTATATGTGAGGACAAGAATGTGTGTGTGTGTTTTCAGGACATTCAGTTAATAGATCTGTTAATAGAACTAAAGTAATGAAATATAAAATTTCCATAACACACTATTACATGTGCACACACACTATCACACATCCACACACACTCACATGTGCACACACACTATCACACATCCTCACAAACACACACACTCACATGTGCACACACACACTATCACACAACCTCACACACACACACACACTCACATGTGCACACACACACTATCACACATCCTCACAAAAACACACACTCACATGTGCACACACACTCACATGTGCATGCACTTGCTCTCTCTCTCTCTCTCTCACTCACACACACTCACACACACACACATGCTCGTGCATGCACTCTCACACACAGATCTTAACATGTGCGGCTCAGATGGCATGGCACATGTTTTTATCTTATAAAACAAGAATACATTTACGAGAACAGCGCGTCCTAACGCTGTATTTTCTTCCTACGCTGACATGAAGTAAGCGGGTTACAGTGAGGCGTGTCAGAGCACCAGTTTTCCATCCTGCAGCAAAAGCAGGTGTTAAAGGGCTGGGAGTATAAGGAGGACCTCTAAAAGCAGCAGGTGTCAGTACTCCCCACCACGGTGGGACATGTCTGAGTGAGCTGAGCCTGAGATGGTGTGATGTGTGATTAGATGCTCTGACAGACAGCTGTAAGTGTGGAGGTGGAACCTTTTATAGCATCGTCATCATCCCACTAGGAGGAATGACTCAGTCCATTGTGTCTGGCACCATCTGAGTGCTGCCATTTCTAACGATTCTCCTGTTTAATATTCATGGCTACGAAGTAAAAACAATCAGCACACTGTGTGGACGGGAACACCGAGACAAAAGAAAACCTCAAAACGTCAAACCAGTTTTTTAGTGTTTCAGGAAAAACCACCAAACTGCTATGATTCTGTAGAAAACACGGTTGCTTCTTATCAAACCATGAACACCAGTCTGTTCTGATTGCCAGCAGTCCCCCCGCTTCATAAGACAATCGTAAAAATCTGGTTTCTTTAGCAAAAGTTGGTTGTCTCATCTCCTTCAAGTCCTCCAACCCAGAAGTCAGCTTAATCTGCAGCTCCACCAGGGATGTGGGAAAACTCCCGGCTTGTTGGGCTGGTTTTATTCAGCGTTTTTGATAAGGACCATCATCACTTCTAGTTCCTAGAAGCAAGAACTTCCAAGCTGCCATCAGATGAAGTCCAAACCAGGAGACAGGGACAAAAACCACACTAAGCATTAATCATCATTTACAAGGAAACTTTTTCTCTGGAAGTAAAAAAAAACAACATTCAGCATTTTTAGGAATGCACTGGAAATGTATTAATAGGACTTTTAATATTTTAGGAGTTCTGCTTTGAGTATAAAATGATTTAATAATCCCTTTAATTCTAAAAAAATTCTTCCCTTAATTCATTGTTTTCAGCTTTTCAAGCACATCACTAAGCGTTTCTGACAAGTAAACGTATCACGGTCTGTAGAGCCTCACACGCCTCTGGGCTCGAGGCTACAGAAGTTGGTTGTTTCTCTTAAAACCAGAAAAAACTACAATAAAAAACAACCTTAAGGTGACTAAAACTCTTGAATAACAAACAAACATCTCATAAAAGTTCTTTTTTCAGTCGTGTCGGTACAACGATCACGTTTCATCAAATCAAAGTGTTCGTAACTATTCAACAGTTAATCTAATAAACTTTAATAAATAAGATCAGATTTTCCTGGAGCAGCACATCCTGTTTGTTTTTCCAGCGCCGGGGCCTCCTGTCTGAGTCACTGTGGGGGAGCAGAACACAGACAGTTTCAGCAGGCAGACAGACAGACAGCATGTCAGAAGGGTGCAGGTTACATTTAACTGCTTCTCTGCTTATCCATCAGTGCCGTTCTTGTTGGGGGAGTTGGTGCTGATGGTGGTGCCGTCTGGCTGCTTGCCATCTTTGCGCGGCGGCATCCTCTCGTTTATCCGGTCCAGGCCTCGGGCCTCCTCAAAGTTCCGAATCTTCCTTGTGGGAGAGAAGCCTTGAATGGCTGGAAGGAAGAGGAAACAAAGAAAGAAAAGCTAAAAATCTACTTTGAGATTTTTTTTCTCCACAAAACTGAGCTGAACCTTCAGATCAAGACGAGCTCAAAACTGTTTAGCAGAGCACAGAGCATCATTTACTACAGCACATGCACGGTAAATACAGGTGAAACTCCAAACATGAGAATCTGGTGCTAAAGCTAATTTATGTCAGTAACTGAACCTAAAAGGTTAAACTGATCTATGAGACAGACTCATTCCGGGCAAAGCCAGATGTTTCAGCCTTTATGATTATGGCTCACAGCTCATGGAAACCCCACACCTGCAGAGGGTTCCTGAGCCTTGGTCGCTCAGTCTGAGCTGGACTGCTGACATAAGTGGACTCCAAATTCTCTTTGTTCTAGCTTCACCTGTAGGACTTCTAGAGTCCAAACACCAGCAGAACAAGCAACAAGAAAAACCGCTGGGAGACTTACGGTCACGTTCCCAAACAGCCAACGGAACCAGAGAACGTGTGCAAACGAAAAGCAAACGTGTGAGGTTTCTTTCAAAACACTGTTCAGACATTTCACCTGTCAACTTTAATAGAATAAATCCAAAGAGTGGATTCATTAGAAATAAAGACTCTTGCACAACCAGATATCTGTTAACATGGTCTGCCTCTTCGATCCCCGTCTTTTACCCTTAGTGCCTTCTTAACACGGTGGTCTGAAAAGAGATGCCTCTTAAAGGGAGGGCCCAACACACAGGAACCCCCATGTCAAGCCTCCACAAAGCCTTCATCAGACTGAGCTGTGTGGGACCCTCGCTCCAGACGAGGTTGGATGTAAACAGGAAATGAACACACCAGTAACTTGACTATAAAACTTCGTCTCTGTCTGTAAAGGTTTGCTGTGAAAACAACAATCAGTGGACACCGTGTTAAACAAGGTGTTTTGGTCAAACTTACAGTAAAAACATTCCGATAGGGTTGGGCGATGTGGCCTCAAACCATGATAACTACCCGTACGGCGGCGGTTGGAGGGGGCAGTGCTAGATTTGGTCCAGGAAAAGCCAGTTCCCACAAAAATCCTTCAACAACCTTTAGGCCAAATTTTGGATTGGGTCATTGCCGCCAGCTTCCACGATGACCCAGCCACCACTTCCACATTTGAACCATCCTCCATTTCCTCACGGTCGTTCCTTTCTTGTTAAGAGACTGGGTGGGGTAGAGTCACGTCACCACACAAAGTCACGTGACTCTACCCCACCTGCTTCGTAGCACGGCATCTTAAAGGAACACGAATATCGGCAACCATATTTTCTATTTTATGTAATACCCGATATAGTTACATGGGTATTTATTCCAAACCTTTCCAACAGAAACAAACCAAAAACTCAGTGGGACAAGATCATGTCTAGGGTCCACAATCCCATTTAGGTCTTTAAAGTAGGCAATAGGAAAAAGGGAATGGGGCCTCACTTGATTCTGGGGTTATTAGAGGCCAATGACAGGCTGGTGTAACCCATCCTACGAAGACCAGTAGAAGAATTAGATAAAAAATTTGATCTGATTATGGAGGGAATTCCCCAGCTATCTACCGCCAGAAAGTAACATTATTTTGTTTGGATGGGTAATGGAAGGGTGGTCAAAAAGGACAAATATTTATTTGGTATCTTGCGGGTTTTGAGCAAAGAGGCCTTCTCTAAAAGTGTTGTTCACAGGAGAACCCAACTCCAAGCTCATGGATGGACCTCACAGAATGGAAAAAGTCAGGGCAATGGTGAACTCACTGCAGGACTTATGAGTTTCATGATGGAAGAAAAGGACGATTTAGTGATACAAAGACTTGGACTGGATGACTAATAAATGATACATGGGGAGATGGGGGCACAGATAGGGTCCTTCTTAACTCCCTAATGTAAGGTCCTTGTTCTGTATTGTTTACTTTTAAAAAGGGACATTCCGCGGGATAAACAACACACACACACACACACACGTGTGCTGGCTGGATGCTCCGCCCCTTTATGTCAAGAGGACACAGAATGATTTACTCCCAGTCAGTTCAGTCGTTTACAAACCTGCAGAGTGGCTGAACACCAGCAATGACCAGGAGAGGCGGACAGAGCGGCAGCAGCCAGCAGCCAAGGGGTGTAACAGGATTAGCTCATGGAAATATCCCTGGCAGGGATGTCCCTGATCTTATCTTAGCCCTGTCTCTGCTTGAGGAGACAATTGTTGACTATGAAGACCAATGAGACCACAGCCGGGAACTTCTCATTAGCAAACAAAACTATCTTTCAGCTTTACAGAAGAGGATTGGGGCCACTGAAAAGAAAAAAGTCAAGAAAGCAAATTCAGACTTTTGTCTAAAAACCTATGATGTTTTTTCTCAGAAGTATTAAAGCCAGAAATCTGAGAAAAAAGTCAGAATTCTGAGAAAAAAGTCCAAATTTTAACATTAAAGTCAGAATTCTGAGAGAAAAGAGTCAGAATTCTAAGATTAAAGTCAAAATTCACTGTCTCTCTGTCCAGGGTGTACCCCACCTGATTGCCCATTGACCGCTGGAGATAGGCACCAGCCC
>SSNQ01000552.1:297892-309977 GCA_006942095.1 Nothobranchius kuhntae | reverse complement strand
CAAAGTGGGTTCAGACAATGAATAGATGGATGGATGGAAGTCAGAATTCTAAGATTAAAGTCAGAATTCTGAGAAAAAATGTCACAATTCTGGAAAAAAAAGTCAGAATTCTAAGATTCAAGTCAAAATTCTGAGATTAAAGTCAGAATTCTGAGGAAGGAAAAGAAATCTGAATTCTGAGGAAAATGTCAGAATTCTCAATCTTTACTTTTATTCTTTTCAGTGGCCCTAATCCTCTTCCGTACACATAACTTTACATGAGCCTACAAACAAAACGAGGGCTGCAACAAATGATTAATTGGATCATCGATGAATCGGATGGAATCCTAACTTGATTAATTGGATCAAACGATGAAATTTTAAAACTGCTAGGGAAATTTTTTTCTCTCCTTTACTTTAACAACAAAACATGAATAACAATTCAATCGTGTGCAAAACAACAAGTTATCACCTAAATAATTAAACTACGATCAGTAAATTTTATGTATATTATTAACATATTCAGTAGTAAGCTACTAGAAACGCTAATAAAATTTTATTTCTACTGCTAAAAATGCAATGGTGACATGTCTATTATGTACAAGTTAGCAATGATCCAATTTTAATTATGTTAAAAGATAGACATGTTTGTGAACTACGTGCTACAGTGGCTTGCTAAACTTCTGCAGCGGTTTGGCAGAGCAGACTCAAAGCAGAGTTCTTAAACTGGATAAATAAACAGGATGGTGTTGCAAACAAATTTTGCCGTTAATTTTTATCAATTTTACTGATTTGTTGTTGCAGCCCTAAACAAAACTAATGCGCATTCCAGGGTAGAAAGAAACAGGTTAGCACCCATTAATCTTAACCATGTTCCATTTTTTACCAACAGTATATTTTAACAGTCATACCTAATGTGATTAACAGATACTGATGGTGCAAGAGCAAAAGACTATTAAATGTATAGTAAAACGATAATTAGTCATAAAAACGTCACAAAAGTCACAAAACAATGTAGTAAAAATAGTGTTTTTTTTTCTAAATGTGACACACAAAGAAGAAACTGGAGCCACACAGCAGATGCATACCTTTAGCTTTAGCTGCTTCAATGGTAGCTTTGTTAGTAAAAGTGGGGAAGAAGAAGGAGAAAAAACAAATTCATCAACTAGTCAAAGTTAACTGTTACAACAGGAAATACAGTGCAGTGCATCAGCTACCGCACATGAAGACTAAACTCACAGCAACGTGAAGGGTCGGGGGAGGGGGTGTATTTAAGGTTAAGATGGCTGAGGGAGAGTTAAAGCACTCTTGGTATTAAAGGGTCAGGAGGAGGTGAGGCCAGCTGTGGTGGAGCTCAGAGGAGTTTGGATGATCTAGTACCCAGGATAAGAGCCATCATCGCCTGAACTGATGTTATTCTGAATAGGTGTGTTTCTGTTTCGGAACTTCAGGGGAAACTCTGGGAGGGGGAAATAGTAGCACTGTGTGTCCTCTCATCTGCTGTGTCTCCATTCAAATTCAGCCCTTTCAGAACTTTTTTTTGTATATGATTTATTTATAATTTTTTCCACAGTTACACCACATCCACATACCTACACACTAAAATAAAAGAAAACAAAGAAAAAGAAAAGAAAAAAAGAAAAATAAAACACTTATGCGCTGCGGTAACAAATAGGCAACCAACGTGTGGCTATGCCGGCGATAGCTCTACAAGGCCAAGGTTAAGTGTCCATGTCGAGTGTCACAGAGGTCACATGGTCTTGGAACGGCCTCCAAATTTTGGCAAAGTCAGTTTCAGAGCCTCTCAGGATGAACCTTATTTTCTCTAGTTTCATAAAATAGAGGGCATCTTTAATCCAGAGGGAGTGGGTCGGTGGGTGAGGGTCTTTCCAACTCATCAGGATACCTCTCCTTGCCAATAGCGTAAGGAAGGCAACCAGATCAGCAAAGTGAGATGGCAAGGAGTGACCAGCAGGTAGCACCCCAAATAAAGTCGTCAGTGGGGATCGTGGAACCCTCCAAGATACAATAAGTGAGAGTGAATTCAAAATAGAGTCCCAGAGTTTTGACAGGGCAGTGCAAGTTAAAAACATGTGGGTGAGATTAGCTGGACCCTGATTGCATTTTACAGAGTTAGAGTCTGTACCTGGAAATATTTGAGCCAACCTGCTTCTGGACCAGTGAATTCTATGTACTACCTTACATTGAAGTATGCAGTGCCTTGCACAAATTGAGGAGTAGTGAATACACCTTAGGGGTGAGTCCTATTGGCTGTTATTAATCTCCATGTTACATTCCTCAGACCAAGCAAAACGGAGATGATCAGATCGTGCCACAAACATGGAGAGAAGAAAATTATAAAGTTTGGATATCGCTCCTTTCTGGGAGGGTTTAATCTCCATCATATCATCTAGCATAGTGTTCACAGGTACAATGGGAAAACCCATGAAATATTTTCTTATAAATTCCCTGGCCTGAAGATACCAGAAAAAATGTGAATTTGGCACAAGTGGTATTTAAGCGACAGCTGTGTTAATGAAGCCAAAACGCCATCCACAAAAAAGTCCTTCACATGGATCAGCCCGTGGCTCCTCCATACCACAAAAGTTTTATCTAACAGGGATGGAGGAAAAAGCAGATTCTGGTCAAACGGTGAGTGCAAAGGTATCCTGGGTTTTAATATAACACCTCATTTGAGACCAAATTTTAAGACAGTTTATAACTATAATATTGCTAGTGTACAAATGCGGGCTAACGTTTGAAAGGAGACACAGGAGAGAGAGCAAAGAGGCAGAGTCGATGTGGCCTCCTCCAGTCGCAGCCAAATTGGCTCTGTAGATTTGGTCTGACACCAAAATAGCATTGTACGAATATTAACAGCCCAATAAAAGTACTGAAAATTTGGAAGGGCAAGGCCCCCCCAGGTCCTTACTTTTTTGTAGAAGGCTCTTGCACATTCTGGGAGGTTTTTTGTCCCATAAAAACTGTGAAATAGAACTGTCAAGAGTCTGAAAAAAACTTTGGAATGAACACCGGGATGCATTGAAATAGATACAGGCATCTTGGCAAGAAGTTCATTTTAATACAGGTAATCCTTCCTGCTAAAGAAAGAGGCAGCATAGACCAGCACTGCAAATCCTGAGCCAACTGGTCCAACAGAGGGTCAAAGTTAGTTTTAAAAAGTTTTGAGAAGTCCTTGGTTACATGGATACCCAAATATTTAAAACTTTGCGAGACAGCCTTAAAGGGCAGACTAGAAAGTCGGTATGCTGTCGCAGCTGAGTTAATCGGAAGGATTTCACTTTTATCAAAGTTAAGCTTATATCCGGATATCTGTTCAAAGTCCCTCAGCAAAGATAGAATTGGAAAAATGGAGTTAACTGGGTCCGACATAAAGATCAATAGATCATCCGCATACAACGACACTCTTGCATGGCACTCACCCTAAGGGCTGCTGCCAACAGTTCTATTGCTATTACAAACAAAGATGGAGAGAGAGGGCACCCCTGGCGAGTCCCACGACCTAGGGAGAAAGGCTTTTAGGAATAATTATTCGTACGAATTTGTGCCAATGGTGAAGTATACAATAGTTTAATCCAAGAGATAAGAGTGGGACCAAACCCAAAACATTTTAGGGGATAAAATAAATAGGGCCACTCCACCCGGTCGAAAGCCTTTTCAGCATCCATAGATGTGACCAGTTCCGAAGTGTCAGATGATGAAGAGGAATACAGAATATTAAGTAAGTGCCTCAAATTGTGGTATGGATGTCTGGTCCTGGCGAAACCTGTTTGTTCTGGATTAATAATTGAAGGTATTACCAATTCCAAGCATCTCGCCAACATTTTGGCCCAGATTTTAACATCTGCACACAGTGAAGAAATAGGGCGGTAGTTACTACAGAAGCGAGGGTCCTTACCTTTTTTTTTGGAATTAAGGAAATTGTAACCTGTCATAGGGTAAGCGGTAGGATTCCAGATTCAGCTGCCTCTTTAAACATGGCAAGCATGAGGGGGGATAATTTGTCAATAAAAGCCTTATAAAATTCCGACGGAAAACCATCGGGCCCTGGACACCTTCTACTTTGCATGGACATAATTGCAGTTTTAATTTCACCTGCAGTAAATGGTTTATCTAGGTGCACCGCAATATCTGGGGCAACTGTCGGGATCATCAGCCCATTGAAAAAGTCATCAAAATGTGCGTCACCAGGCAAATTTTCAGACGTATAAAGAGACGAATAAAAGTCCCTAAATCGATCATTAATTTTCTGGGCGTCGGCGGAAAACCCATCAATTCCAGAGATCTCCGAGATACACTGCCCAGTAGAGGACTGGCGGATCCAGTGGGTGAGGACTTTAGTTGACTTATCCCCAAATTCGTAATAACTATGCTTGGTCCTGGTGATTAACTGGATAGCCTCATCAGTGGCCATAGAATCGAATTCAGAGTTCTTTATTAGAAGTTCTTTCACCAGATCAGCCGATGGGGACTCTTTGCACTTAATTTGCAGCAATGATACAGTGTTGTAAAGAGCCTGCCTCCTCCGGGAGACTATCTTATTTTTATAAGCAGTGTAAGCTATTATCTTCCCCCTTAAGAAGGCTTTACAAGCTTCCCATATCGTTGCGGCCATCACATCTGGGGTTACATTGGTAGAGATATAATATATTCAACAAAGTCTGAATCATTAAGTAGTGAAGAATTGAAACGCCAGGAGGAACGCATTATTGGAGTATCCGGAAATGATATGTCTAAAATAACCGGAGCGTGATCCGATATCACTACAGCAGCATAATCACAATGGTTAACTGAAGAGAGAAGTTTTTTATCTACCAGAAAGACGTCAATTCGTGAAAAGGTTCCATGTACATGAGAAAAGAAAGAACTTTTTTTGTGTGGCAGAATTCAGATGATGCCAGACATCCAGAACTCCATATTGCTGCATAAATATTTGTATTGCTTTTGCTGATTTAGATAAAGGACTTGGGTTAACTGAGCTGCGATCCAATGCTGGGTTAAGACAGCAGTCAAAATCACCACCCATGATAAGCTGGCCACTGTTCAAATTGGGAAGTGAGAAGAAAAGTTTCTAAAAAAAAGTCCTCATTATCCCAATTTGGTCCATACACATTGGCTAGAACTACTTTATTTCCTCCTATTTTACCCACAACAATAACATAACGCCCATTGGGGTCAGACACCACCTCCGTGACTGCTAGAGGGATATTTTTGTGGATTAAGATGGCTACTCCTCGCGCCTTTCCATTAAATGAAGAGTGGAAAGTTTGCCCCACCTACCCACAACGCAGTTTTAGGTGATCTGTCCGTTTTAAGTGAGTTTCTTGTATAAATGCAATTATGGTATTTAAAAAATGTAGGTGATTGACAACCTTTCTCTGTTTCACAGGAGAATTTAACCCTTTAACATTCCAGCTAAGAAATCTGCAGCTGTGTGCGGATGAATCGTTAGAACTCAGCATGACCGTTCATGAAATAAACAGCCCTCATACAAAAGTACAAATAGCAAATAAGCTAAATGCTCCACAAAAGCCACAGGTACACAAACGCAGCACATAAAAACAGAAGAGAAAATAAAATAAAAAATGTAAATATAATAGTTGTTGCAAAAAACAACATCCCCTCTGATAAACTAAGCTAATCAGCGTATTGTAATTCTTCCTTTCAATATAGCTCTCCTGCTCCCGCACAGGGGTCATTTAACAATAAACCGATCGGCACAGTTCTGTGCATGTCCTTTTCAACCTGGTAGGAAGCTTAATGTTCATATATAAGTTGGCACGCACAGCCAACGCAGTCAAACAACGGCGAACCCAAACATGGAGGGGCAAAGAGTGAAAATTATATTACCCTCGAATGGCTAGGTGGTCTCAGCCAAGTTCCTTGATGAATTTCTCTGCCGCTAAGGCAGACAGAAGCCATTTCTTGTCTCCATTAGGAAGGGTAACCTGCAGCCTGGATGGAAAAAGCAGCGTTGGGCGATATCCGCGTTGGTACAGCTCCGCCATGGGGAATCGGTATTCGCTTCGCTGCTTCACTACATCCGGACTGTAGTCCTCATAGATACGGATCGAAGGGCCCTTGTAGGAAAGATTCCCCCTCCGACGAGCTTCGCGGATGATCACGTCTTTGACTTGGTAGCGGTGGAGGCAGAGGAGGACAGGACGGGATCTCCCACTTGGGGGAGGCTTGGGAGCCGTGATGCGGTGAGCGCGATGCATCTCCGGTGGCGATGAGAATGTACCCCCACCGAAGACCTCCACCAGGAGCTCAGAGAAGAACACCGTCGGATGAGGGCCGCCAAAGGTCTCCGGTAAGCCCACAATTCGGACATTATGATGCCTGCTGCGTCCCTTGAGATCTGCCAGTTTTTCCTTCATTAAATTATTCTCCTTCTGCATCGTGTAGTACTTATCCTCCAGCTCCGTGAGTCGTTGGTCAGATATAGTTGTGTTTTCCTCCAGCGAAACAATGCGGGCCGAGTGGTCATCTATTGCTAATCCAGTTTCGGAGTTAGGGAGTCGAAAGACAATTTAAACTCTGCCGCAAGTTCCTCTTTATGGTTAGCCAGCAGTGTGATGAAATCCTCTAGTGTCGGGCTAGCGTTAACAGAAGAGGTCAACGCAGCTGCTTCTTTTTCAGCTTGTTTCTCTTTGGACTTCGACATAGCCAACACCAAGTTACAAAAATATGTTTTCAAATCCAAAGAGGTTAAAAAGGTGCAAGTAATACTACGTAGAGTGCCGAAACAAGGTAGAATAGTTATGCCAGTGCGAGAGCAGGCTTAGCGTGCGAATACTGTGCTTGCCCCATAACCCGGAAGTCCCGCCCTTTCAGAACTTTGCACAGGTGTCGCAACTGCTTCGGCGCCAAGTGGTGTCACTGACCAGTGCAGTGTGTTCTGGTGTGGTTCTCACTTCCCAATTTGAACAGTGGCCATTTTTGTCTTTTGCTTCCAATCTGCTTCACCAGCAACTCTTTTACTACTGCTGGTTGTTTTGGACAAAGTCTGCTGATGTAATTTCCTACCGAGTTACTACCAATCAGTGTAAGTTCTGCTCAGTTACTCCAACGGGCCATTCCGAGTACCTACCCCTGATCAGGTACTCAGAAAGTTCCTGAAAATGGCTCGGAAAGCAGCCGTTCAGCCAGCCCGGTCAAGTGGAGACAGATGCATATCAGGAAGTTCCAATAATGTTTCTACAGGTATTCCTACAGTTATTCCTACATTGTTTTGAACATTGTTTCTAACATTGTTCTTACATTCTTCTCAAAATTCTTCCTAATGTTATGTCTATGCTGTCCCTAACATTGTTCCTACAATATTCCCAATGCTCTTCCCAACGTTGTTTTTAATATTGTTCTCACAATGTTCCTACGAGGCTCCTAATGTTCTAACATTGTTCCTAACATTGTACTTACAATGTTCATAACATTCCTCCTCACGTTGCTCTTATGATGGAAGTTTATATTCATTCATAAAGGATTTTTTCTCATCTCACCACCTTGTTGCAGTTAGTTTAGAACTCAAGTCAGGCTTGTTTTTGTCTTTCAGCAAAAGGAAACAATCACATCAGTGAGCTAAAAGTTTCTAGATTTTCAGAAGTAAATGAAAATAAACTATCGGGTTAAGAGGAAAAGAAAATGTTGAATCTAGAACCAAATAACAGTAAAGACCTTCCCACCTATACTGAACTAGACTCTAGTTAAGATGGACAGTGACATTCTACAAAAGGTTACAACAAGTGGATACTCCTTCAGGTCCTCTGAGGCTTCTGAGAGCCTTCGATGTGCCTGGATGTGGCTCCCAGCGTGCCCTTTGGCAGGCAGCACCAGGAGCTGGCCTTTACATCAAAAGGTTAGCTGCTTGTTTTTGGTGACAGCTTGACCGCCACAACCCCAAAAATCCCTAAATATGTTTCCACATGAAGGAAAGAGGAGCTTGACTGAAAGTGTAGCCACTGTTTATTGTAAAGAAAACTAGCTCTGCTCCTCAAAAGACCAAAGAAGGGATTTACTGATCCCAGCTGTGACAGATGTGGGATCATTTTATTTTGTTTGACCTTTACTTTTTTAGGAATTCCCTTTTTTAAGTGAGACCCAGACAGCAATCCGTAACCTTTACAGTCCAAAGAGCAGTTTTACCCCTCAGTCAAGAGTAAAACGCGCTTAGAGCCACAACTGTTACAAGACCTTTTTTTTTGGGGGGGGGGAGACTAATTATACTTTCTGAGAAATATCCACGGTCCACCAAAATAGTTCTATTTATTTAGGTCTGGAAAAAAAGTGAGAATCCTGAAAATAAAAACAAGAATAGTTTTTCTTTTTCCTTTTCCATAAATATCTAATGTGGACATTTGTTATCATAAAAAAACACCCTTTTGTTTCTATTATTAGAAAAGAAAAACTCTGCTAATTGAATATGTATTTTTGTCCAAAATTATGTAAAAAAAAAAATAGATCCATAACTTTATTTGTACTTTGAATGTCATTCTGTTGTGGATATTCAATGAAATTAGTCAATGAAAAAGCCTAAAAGATACTAAAACATTTTTAAAAATCATATTTAAAACATGAGTTAATAAAATTTTTTAATTTTTTTTTTTTTTGCCAAAGCTATTAAGAGCAATTTTGGAGCGTCTAAAGAGCCACAGAAACGGTAACACACAGTGGTGGTTCATTTATTTTACTTCCAGTAAACTGTGACCAGAAGCGAAAAAAACGTCCCTGGGGGCGGAGTTAAACTGCAGCTCATTAGCATGTAAGAGCAACTCTTACCAGTCTGGAGGGTCTGCTTTCCTCCTGACAAAGCTCCCACAGGAAGAGTTCCAGTTGGAGTCAGGCCTTTCAGTGTTAGCACACTCTCACTTTCCTCCCTAATCAGCAAGCCAAACACAGGCACACAAACACGTTACGACTCAGCAACCGGGTAAGAACAGAACAGAACAGGCCAGAATAGATTAAAACAGAACAGAACAGAATAGAATAGAATAGAACAGACCAGACTAGGCCAGAATAGAATAGAACAGAACAGAATAGACTAGGCCAGAATAGATTAAAACAGAGAACAAAACAGAATAGAATAGAACAGAACAGAACAGAATAGAATAGAATAGAATAGAATAGAATAGAATAGAATAGAATAGAATAGAATAGAACAGAACAGAACAGAGTAGAATAGAACAGAACAGACTAGGCCAGAATAGATTAAAACAGAACAGAACAGAATAGAATAGAATAGAATAGAACAGAACAGAACAGACTAGGCCAGAATAGATTAAAACAGAACAGAACAGAATAGAATAGAATAGAATAGAACAGAACAGAATAGACTAGGCCAGAATAGATTAAAACAGAACAGAACAAAACAGAATAGAACAGAACAGAATAGAATAGAATAGCATAGAACAGAACAGAATAGAATAGAATAGCATAGAACAGAACAGAATATAACAGAACAGAAAAGTATAGAACAGAATAGGCCAGAATAGATTAGAACAGATTAGAATATTATAGAAAAAATAGAATAGAACAGATTTAAACAGATTAGAATAGAACTGAACAGAAATATCCTTTATTGTCCCTCAGATATGTAGATGTAAACCGTCTGTTGATATTTGGCTAGTGAAGACCTGCACATCTTCCTAGGCCTTAGCCTCCAACCAAACGGCGTCCTGCTTTAGGATGTGGGTCAGCTGAGCACTTTCACTTCAGTTTTAGCAGCTGAAGCAAGATTATCAAGGGACTGATTACCAGAGTTAGAATTTGTTTGGATTCTTTTATTTTTGTTTCATATTTTGTGAAGTTCTTTCAATTTTTTGTTGACCTCAAAACTGTTAATAGATCTTCATTTAACAGGTCCAAACGAATCCCAGTAGCACTCGTCTTTCAGTTTTTTTAATAAAAAATATTTTATCTGTTTTAACTCAAAGCAGTAAAAAAAAAGGTACTTCTTTTTGTATTTTCAAGTTTGGTCTCAGATCAAAAATCTGAAATGGGTCAGGTTTATGTGGACAGAATCGGTCCGCCCTGCATCGGGCAGAAAGAGAAGACCCGGTCGACGGCCCGTTGATTCCTCGTGTGATTATGTTTTACTTTGTGAATTTTGAAAAGATGAGTGTGGCTACTTAATCGTTCTGTTTGTAAGTGACACTGATACATTTATAGCTGAGCAAAGGATCACTCTGTATAAACTCTTCATATGAACGACCGTTAAACCTGGTTCTGGTAAACAGATCTGTGTTTGTTTACAGACACTCGTAGCTCCGTTTGTTGCTCATCCCCACAAAGATCTGTTTGCTGGAAAGAAAAATACACCTTCTTGAGTCCATCGGCACGACACCTGTAGTGTCAACACACACACGCACACACACACACACACACACACACACACACACACACACACACACACACACACACACACACACACACACACACACACACAGAGAGAGAGAATTTAGGTTCTACTTACACAAGTGATAGTTTTAACAACACTCGTGTTTTGCTACTTGAGGCTTGTTTCCACGATCGGAACTTCAGGCTAATTTTACCAAACGGGTGAGCGGCTCCCCTGGAAGCCCTCACCTTACACACCCAGGAGGGGCCCGATAAAACACCCTGGTTGTACTTATATTACAATATTTATGGACTCTCTTGGGTTTCTTTGATTGGAGAGGACGCAGAGCGCTGACCGTTGAGCTCCAGGCAGCTGCATCCTGTGCACGGTCACAGTAACATTCTCAAAGTGTCGCCACCCAAAAAAATATAATTAACACCCAATCGTTTATGTTGGCTAATATCCTCTGGCGCTTTCTGCATTTGATGTGCCTGATGCGCTTCACTGCTGCGAAGCGGAGTGCATCGTCTGTATTGTTCTCTGGTGACTTCATGTCATTGGTGCGGCCGGCGCGCACTCTGCTAATTTTTCCGGTGAAGTGAAAATTTAGAAGAAAACAAAACACGTGTTTGAAAAGGAAAATGTAGATTTTTCTCACTACACTTTTTACCTTTTTAAAGCAATCATTTATAAGAAAGTAATATTTATATAGTCGATACAACACAGACAAATCTGTGTAATTCGTACCCTGATTGCCATTAATATAATAGTTTTGCCCAGTTAACTGCTTCAAGTAATATATTTTGGGCACAAGAGCGCCGCTATGAAAATATGTTTACTGGGCAACCGCAGAAGAAGAAATTAGCTCGTCACATGACCAAACAAGTGTGCTTAAACATGAAGCGATTACCAAACAGCGTGGGAGAGTTTATTCTTAGTTATTTTGTTCTTGGAACACAATAAGCCTGGCATCAAAGCGCTGAACCTGGCAGAACAGGGCGCAGCAAACTGAACCGAGACCGGCGACAGGTCAGTCGGCCATGACGCTACTGCTTGTGTCTGACTCTTAATTTGTCTAGTAAAATAAAGAAATATCAGTGTAATTATTTAGTTCAATGTAAGGAAACTAAAGTGTTTTTAAAATCCGTGGCCTCCAGAAGGCGCTTTTTGCACGCAATCGCAAGCAGCGCTGTCTATTTGATGCCAGACGGTCAGCTGTGTGGGGTGTTGGTTGGTTTCCGGTTAACCGGCTAGTAACTGTTAAGGGGCGTCAATAACTGATTAAAGGAATTTTAGGAAACGNGCTTTCCTCCTGACAAAGCTCCCACAGGAAGAGTTCCAGTTGGAGTCAGGCCTTTCAGTGTTAGCACACTCTCACTTTCCTCCCTAATCAGCAAGCCAAACACAGGCACACAAACACGTTACGACTCAGCAACCGGGTAAGAACAGAACAGAACAGGCCCGAATAGATTAAAACAGAACAGAACAGAATAGAATAGAATAGAACAGACCAGACTAGGCCAGAATAGAATAGAACAGAACAGAATAGACTAGGCCAGAATAGATTAAAACAGAGAACAAAACAGAATAGAATAGAATAGAATAGAATAGAATAGAATAGAATAGAATAGAATAGAATAGAATAGAACAGAATAGAGTAGAATAGAATAGAACAGAACAGAGTAGAATAGAACAGAACAGACTAGGCCAGAATAGATTAAAACAGAACAGAACAGAATAGAATAGAAC